>JAGDQP010002850.1:57608-79195 GCA_022664845.1 Lepisma saccharinum
TTGATTGATTGATTGATTGATTGATTGATTGATTGATTGATTGATTGTTTGTTTGTTTGTTTGTTTGTTTGTTTGTTTGTTTGTTTGTTTGTTTGTGTGTGTGTGTGTGTGTGTGTGTGAGAGAGAGAGAGAGGGGGGGGGGACTGTAAACGGAAGTCTAATAGTCATAGTCAACAACAGTCATTACAGTTCTGTGAAAGCTTAAAATAAATGTTAGTATTAAAAACAATATTAATTAATAATAAGTGTAAATGTAGTGTATAATAATATATCGTGATTCATTCTCCCCCCCCCCCTCCTGTAAATTGTTCGTGGCTCCTTGAGAGTTCATGGCTTGCGACGATCCTGAATTAAGTGCCTAATTTTGAATCAGGTTTATTTATTTTTTTAATGTATTGAAAGGTAGCTAGTTCTAAGGCTCTACCGACAAACAAGAAGCTCTTATACTGTAAAGCCACAAGACCACAGATCGCCGCGGAACACCTACATACAGTTTGAGAAACACTAGTTTAAGGTAGGGAGCTTGCGTAGATCTAGTAAGTTAAAATTTAATATATCGATTTGAGAGTGTTGCCAACCTAGATACGAGAAGTAAAACGTCGTTCTGAATAAATGTATATTTCGGTTTATATCTGGAAAACCGTTTATTTCCAGGGCTACATGAATAGAAACTTTAATTTTAAGTTCGTTTTGATGAATCGTAACCCCACATGAAATTTGTCTTCACTTTACTAATAAAATTAGAAATCATTATCGTGTGATTAGTTAGATTAAAGCTTTGTAAACGTGCTTAAGTTACCTGCTATTTATTTACCGGTACCTGCAATTAGGGGTATTGATCACTACCGCTATCTTGGTATGTTCCTCGGGACGGGCGTAAGCCATAGTGCTGTTACCGCCCATACACTTCATTTTATCTTATCTTTGGTATGTTCCTAGCATAGATTTACCTCGGAATTGATTTACTCCTTATGTCTCTCAAAAGTAGAATTTTTAACTTCTGTTTTCATCATTTTTTCGTGGTGGTTATTTTGACACGTCTACTTTTCCAATAATAATAATGTATGTTTGTAAAATACATGAACATAATGTGGAATTAATAATTAGCTATTATAAAACTCGGTATGTCTACAGGAAAATACATTGTCCATATATGAAATAGCGCTTTTATATAAAATATAACGTGTCACAATAAACATGACAAAGAATTAGGTGAAAATAGAAGTTAAAAATTCCACTTCCGAGATTTACGGAGCTGATCAACATCGTTAATAACAAAACATGGTTGTCATTCCCTGAAAATGGAACCGACGCGAGCTTGCAAGTATTTACAATACGAAAAAAGAGATCATGGGTAACTTAAAAGATCATGTTTTAATTTTGAAATACATGTATATATATATATATACACCAGGTGTATGCATAAGTTTTGCCTTTTTTTTTTTTTTTTTTTTTTTTTTTTTTTTTGGTAAAGAAAACATGTAATTTTCAAGGGAAATTAATTTTGTTTTATTCAAAATATTGGCCATCGGCTTCTACACATTTCGCCCATCTTTCAGGTAATTGATGCATACCATGCCAGAAAAACTGCTTGTCTTTTGCGGCAAACCATTCGTCGAGCCATTTTCCAACGTCTTCGAAATTGCTGAAGTGCTGCTCTGCGAGCGCGTGCCCCATTGATGAGAAGAGGTGATAGTCAGATGGCGCCAGGTCTGGGGAGTACGGCGGGTGCGGAAGGATGTCCCATCCAAGCGATTTCAAGGTGTCTTTCACTGGTTTTGCTGTGTGAGACGGCACATTGTCGTGTAACACAATCACTTTGCCGTGTCTTCGGGCCCATTTCGGTCGTCTTCCGATCAATGCGTGATTTAAATTAATCATTTGTTGGCGATAGCGTTGTGCATTAACGGTTTCGCCGGGCTTCAAGAGTTCATAATACACAATACCGCTCTGGTCCCACCAGACACAAAGCATGGTCTTCTTGCCGAAGCGATTTGGCCTTGGTGTTGAAGGACCGGCTTCGCCAGGTGAAAGCCACGATTTTTTCCGCTTCGGGTTTTCAAAATAAATCCATTTTTCGTCACCCGTCACAATTCGATACAAAAAGGATTTTCTATCGTGGCGTTGAAGCAGCATTTCACAAGTGACTTTGCGATTTTCCATTTGACGTTCATTCAAATCGTGTGGAACCCATTTACCCAGTTTATTGATCTTCCCCATTGCTCGTAAACGTCTGCTGATTGTTTCTTGTGACACATTTAATGCTTTTGCCAATTACTATTGAGTTTGAGTTGGGTCGTCCTCCAATAACACCTGCAATTGCTCGTTTTCACACTTTTGTGGTCTACCAGAGCGCGCAGTGTCTTTCACATTGAAATCACCACTTTTAAACTGTCGAAACCATGTCTCACATGTTCTAATCGATGGAGCGTGTTCATCATATGTATCTACCAGCACACGATGACTTTCAACAGCCTTTTTCTTTTGATTAAATAAGAAAAGCAAAAGCAAATGTTCTTTTTCAGGCACAAACTTCGACATGATCACTGAACGATAAAACAAAGACGCTAGTGTTTGGCGGACTCAACTTGTGTGTGTTTGTAGTTTAATATCAGACGAACAAAATGACGTACAGATGCTTATCAGAATAATGGAAACACCTGTAGTTGGCAACACGTCAGATGTATGGGTTGGCAGTGGTGTCGTGGCGACCGCAGCGCCGGACTGCTGGTGGTGGTGTGTTAGGTCGGTCTCCATACTACGTCAGGCGTCGTGGAACAGGAGTGTGCAGTGGCTGCAGCAGACGGAGGTAGTGTAAAATGGGAGACCTCTCAGAGTTTCAAAGAGGGCAAATTGTTGGTGCGCGGTTATGTGGAGTGAGTGTGACGGCAGTGGCTAGTGTGTTAGGTGTGTCGCCAGGGACAGTATCGAAGGTGATGACGGCCTACACAACACACGGGAAAACCACATCGGGGAAGCGGAACAGTGGGCGGAAGAAAAGCATCAGTGACAGGGCACGCCGGGTATTAAAGCGCATTGTCACGCGGAACCGTCGTGCCACTGCGGCGCAAGTGACGGAGGAACTCAATCAGCACCTCCCCCAACCTGTTTCGACAATCACAGTCCGCCGCGAATTACATGACATGAACTTACGGGGTCGTGTTGCACGGGCCAAACCTCTCATCAGGGACCAGAACGCTTTAGCACGCCGCAAATGGTGCCGCGACCATGCAACTTGGACCGTTGACGACTGGAAACGTGTGGTATGGTCGGATGAGTCACCATTCACTCTATTCCAAACCACGGGCCGTGTTTATGTGTGGAGAACGCCCAAAGAAGCGTATGATCTGCAGTGTCTCCGCCCAACTGTGAAACATGGCGGCGGCACGGTGATGCTGTGGGCCGCAATATCATGGTTTTCATTGGGTCCTGTGGTCACACTTCGCGGACGCATCACTGCCAACGATTATGTCGCAATTTTAGGAGACCACTTGCATCCTATGGTCCGGATGTTGTTCCCGGACAATGACGCCATATTCCAGGATGATAACGCACCCATTCACACAGCTGGAGTTGTTGCAGCGTGGTTTGAGGAACATCGGGATGAAGTTCAACACCTCCCCAGGCCCGCCCAATCCCCAGATCTCAACATAATTGAACATCTGTGGTCCATCTTGGAAACACGACTCCGGCGACGATTTCCACCTCCATCCTCTCTCACAGAACTGGCCGATGCCCTGCACGAGGAATGGTGTAATATTCCACTTGCTACCATTCACGACCTCTATGCCTCCATCCCACGTCGCATCAAGGCTGTTCTGAAGGCGAAAGGTGGCCCGACACCATATTAATCTGGTAGGTTGCCCTTTCGTTCAGGTGTTTCCATTATTCTGATAAGCATCTGTATGTGTCAAATGAATACGCTGCGTACTTTTCGCTGGCGCCATCTCTTAGGTAAACCGGAAACTACTTATGCATACACCTGGTGTGTATATATATATATATATATATATATATATATATATATTGAATTTGGTATTTTTGAGCCATTTTAGTAACTTATGACTTGATATAATTTTGATCTTGTAAGCGGTTGGGACGAACTCCTTAGACCACAGATTCACCGCGACCGGCTTAATTTTTGACAAGTTCATATTTATATGGTGTACTAAATGCAGTAGAAATGAACTACTGTAGATTTTAAAATTAGGTTGTAGGAACAACAGGACATGTGGTTCCGTATCCTAGTACGTGTATCTGTAAGGTTATTCGGTTTCCGATTATGACATTATCTTTTTTTTTTTGTTAATCGTACATCATGCAATTAAAAGTTGATATTGTTCATTTTCAGAATTCCTACTACTACCTTCTACGTCGTTATCTTGAAAGTATTTACCCTGGATGCGAGGCTCGGTCTGCTTTCTTGAAATTAATCCAGAAAATGGCGGAGCTTCACAAATTAAATGAGGATCACGTGAAAGTTTATTTGGATGTGAACCCAAGAGATGTGGAACCATTGCTCATCGAAATATTTGATCTCAAACCCCATTGATAAGTTTGCAGTTGACTATTCAAAGAACTATGTGCCATTTTTTTTTTTTTCGTGAACAGCTAAACATATACTCAAGTTAGCTATTTTACCTAAAGCTCAGGACTTGCGTTAATAAGAGTATTTCAATCATTATGAGCCAAGTTGGTGTGTTGAAGATTTTGTATGTATAGTAAGTATACAGAGTTAAATTTATGTGTATATTATGAGAAATATATATATATATATGTATGCGTACATATGATAAGTTCCATGTGTCTTCAGGTATGTTCTTTATGCTTTAAGAAATTTTAATGAGTAAATCACAGCAAAATGTCATAAATGTTCACTAGAGATCTGCGTTTTAATATAGGAAACACAACGGCTTCTTTTCACTCAGATTTCTGTAAATGACTTCATCACCTTTTCGTTGACCTTGCCAGGTTTATCTGAGACACGTTCAAATTTATTTCGGTGAGAAATTTCGTAAGGGTATCAGGGTGCCCTTTGAATTTTAATATCAGGGTAAAAGATATAGCAGCATAATTTTGGTTACTTGTATTTAAATAATAATAATAGGTGCAAAAGAATCGAAACCAAACCCAGCTGTCTAGATTTCTCGTATGTATAAAGATTTTACTGAAGTATAGCTTATTCGCTCTAAAAGCGAAGCAGTCACAAGTCTTACCAACCTGTTCTCTGTTTTAAGGCCCACTGAACATATTGGTAGGACCTGTAACTGCTCCTATATCGGTAATGATACCCCACTTTATCTTCGTTGATTTTAGAACGATACCATCGGCACCATACCATATTCCCAGGAAGATTGTCATCCTTAATTTTGATTTGTTATGCCACAACCTAACACAACCTTATAGAATAGGGAAGGAGTTAAAGCATTGTTTCGCTTATTTACGCGCGACCTCGTATCTTTGTTTCGCTTTCCCCATCATCATAATTCGATCTCAATAGTCATATTGTGGAGCTTGGTGGGTTTTATTTTTATTACTGTACCACACGTACTAATACAGTTCGTGGCTTATTCCACAGAAGCACGTTCCAGTTTTTGCTCGTTAATAAGTTGCATATGAAAGTTTTATGCGTAAGCACCCAATATAAACTATTAAGACAACGGAACGTTGAGGATAAATAATGTACGTTATTACCATTATGTTGAGAATGTATTGAGAGCGTAGATAATATATAGCGAACGTAGCGGCCGTAGCTTAATTGGTAGTGTGTTGACTTCTCATTCGGGAGGTCCTGGGTTCGATACCAATGGTGACCATCCTAACGGGTTTTTCCTCAGTCACACCAGGCAAATGTCGGTATGGTACCTTCAACTTAGGCCATGACCAACTCCTTCCCCTATCCTATCCCGGCCTAAATCATAGATTCCTAGAGACCATAAAATAAATTAAAAAGTATATTGACAATATAAACAAACCAGTGTAGTTCTCAAATTTAAAAGTAATCTAAAGCAGTCTTTTGCAGAGTTCTCAGAAATGCTAAACACTCAATAGACAATATGCATACATACAGACCACCAGGTGAGCAGTTAAGATACTCAAGGCCCACTAATGTTTTACAGTATTCCTCCACTTGACCCAGCCCCTGTGATCTAATGGTTATCATCCCGGACTCAGGCAGGGGGAGGCAAGCAGGCTCGATTCCTGCTGCCGACCATACTATGTTATGTTTCACTGGGCGAATTCGTTTATTTGAGTTTGCAGATTATCTTTCATTAAGTAAGCATTACATTTGTCAGTACACATATTGGTTCAAGAAAAATATAAGAACATAACAGATATTTAAAATTAGGAATACGTGAAGAGAATGACAAAGACGGTATACACAGATACAATTAATATACACAAAAAAAAATTCTCTAGCGTTTAGTAACATTTTTTTATCAAAAGGTTATACAACTGTTGGAAATTTATTAATATTATACAACTCTTTCATTCGTTCTGCTTGTGCTACGTGGTAGCCGTGTGGGTTAGCGCACTAAGCCAGCGACTCGAAGGTCCCGGGTTCTAATCCCGGCTGGGGAATGGATGTTTGTAAGTGTGGATTTTAACTAGAACGTGACGGGCCGAAGCCAAAAGTTACTAGAATGCCCCATACAAAATAAAGCTCACCAAAGTCCGTCCTGCTTATCGGATGTCATTGAACAATTTTCTATAAACGTTTCCCATAGGCGCTTCGCATTTTCGGGACATCCAAGAATAGGAATCTGTATAAGCAAAACATCTCATTACTGTATCTTCAACGTGGCAGATTCTCGCAGATCTTTTATCCATTGTTGATGGTCTTAGACTAGTCCACGAGCCAAGCAAGTGTTGTTCTATGTTTCATATCGGAGGTCATCAACCGTTAGGAGATCATCAAAGCTTCTGCTCTTGACGGCTGGTTGAACAGCAGTCGTAACTGGCACAGTTTTGATTGAGCTTTGAAATTGACGTTCTCGATTAGGGCAGTGACGCTCAGACGGCGAGTTCTCTGCACCCATTCACTTGATTTTCCGACCCAGTTAAAGAGTTCGTGCATATGAGTTCTGAATTTCAAGCGACGGTTTTCTTCTTGTCTCATCGCATGTTGTGTGGGAGCCAGGCTTCCAACGTTACATCTTTTTACTTAATTTCTGTTAAATCTTTCTGGACTAGATTGATATTCGTGCCATTCGATATTGGCCAGGCAGATGGATGTCCTAACGCTGAACCACCTGTGCTCTTCTGAGTCTCGTTGGCGAATAATCGCCAAGGTGCTTCCGATGGAGTTCCGCTTGCCCAACAGCGTATGTGTTCGCTTCGTTGTAAATTAAGCTACAAGATTCCACGCGAATATACAGTGCTTTGTATCTTGATCACAAGAGTCTTCAGAGACTTACTATTGAACATACTCGCCTTATGTCAGATATTTTACTTAATTTGCGCGTATCTAAGAATTAGTTCTTTAAATTCATTTACATTGTTGAGAGACATGGAGTAGCAAGAATACATAGACGCTTAGTTCGCTGCTGTAAATGAGAATTCTCAGAAAACAGGTTCACTAGGTCATGAACTGCTGGCTTAACTTTTTAACAGTGTCACAGTGGAACCTGTTTTGTAGCTTTTTTATTGCATTCAGCATGAAAATCAGTTGCACCGTTTCTATGTATGACTGAGTTTTCTTTTAAAATACATGTTGTAAATCCAAACTTCCCCAGCATCGTAAGCAATTTATTAGCTATTTGCCACCGTGATGTTGAATTCAGTTCTACCAAATTAAGTGAAACAGGTTGGGTTAAATCTGCTTTGAAAGATAACTTAGTTGATTCTACTTACTTACTTATCCGGCTCCTTGGACCGTAGTCGATCCTTCGCCTCCTCAATCCTTGCCTTCCATTCTTCTCTCTCCTGTGCGATCCTTCTCCACCCACGCACTCCAAGTAGCTCTTTCGCATCTTTTTGGACTTGATCTTCCCATCTGGTTCTCGGTCTGCCTTTCCTTCTGCTTCCTTCGAACCTTGCACTTATCATTTTATTTGGTATTCTTTGGTCTTTCATTCTTACAACATGTCCCGCCCATTGTAGTCTTTTTATTCGCACATAGTTCGATATTGCAATGTCTTCGTATATTTCCGCATTGTATCTTTTCCTCCATTGATCTCCTTCTTTAGTTGGTCCATATATTCTTCTTAACACTTTCCTTTCAGATATGTCTATTTGTTTTATAGCCACTCCAGTAAAAGCCCAGTTTTCGCATCCATATGTTAATATCGGTCTTATCAAAGTTTTGTAGAGTATGGTTTTATATTTGCAGTTTATATCTCGGTTTTTAAACACTGTTAATATTGCATCGTATGCTTTACTGGCTGCATGCATTCTACTTCTAATTTCTTCTATTTCCTCATTATTTTCAGTCAGTATTGTTCCTAGGTATTTAAATTTTTGTACCTTCTCAATCTTATACTCCCCGACTTCTATAATCTTTTCTGCCTCTCTCTTCCTCCGTGACTGTATCATTCTTTTTGTTTTTCCTTCTTTCATTGATTTTCAGTCCTACTTCTTTACTTTTGCTCTTTATTTCATTAAATGTTTTTATTGTTTCACTTTTGGTGCGTCCAATGATACCTATGTCGTCCGCGTATCCTGTGATCTGTAACTAGCTTGTTTTGTAATGTTCCGTTTGTATCTACTTTTTAACTGTCTTATTACAAATTCTAAAACAAGATTAAATAACATTGGGGCTAGTCCATCTCCTTGTTTTAGCCCTTTTGTTACTTGGAATGGTACACAAAGTTCGCTCTTAATTTTCACATATGCCCTTGTGTTTTCCATTGTTGTTCCTACTAGTCTCACTATTTTCTGCGAGTAGCCAAAATATTTCAATATTCCATTAATTTTTCTCTTTTTACGGAGTCATATGCTTGTTGAAAGTCTACGTAGATCTGGTGAGTCTCTATTTCGTATTCGTCGAATTTTTCAAGATCTGTTTCATGACTAATATTTGGTCTGTAGTCGACCTTCCTTTTCTAAATCCCGATTGATATTCCCCTAGAATACTCTCAGCCATTAGTTCCATTCTTTCCTTCAATATGCTGGTAAATACTTTATATGCACTACACAGTAAAGATATTCCCCTATAGTTGTTACAATTCATTTTGTCACCTTTCTTGTATATGGGGCCATATGATACTTTTTCTCCAGTCTTCTGGGATTTTTTCTTCAACCCATATCCTTGCTAGCAGTTGCTGAAGTAGCTCTTCAACTACCCTTCCTCCATATTTTATTAATTCGGCTGGTATATTATCATACCCTGTTGCTTTTCCATTTTTTTGTTTTTATGTGTTTCTCTTGATCTCGTCTGTTGTGAGTATATCTGTTATACATTCTTTATCTTCTATCCCATGATAATTTGTATTTATTCGTTGTTCCTGTTTGTTGTTCATTTCTTCTTCTGGATCTTGTTCTTGTGGGTTCAGTAAGGTTTGGAAGTATTCCCGCCATCTTTCTTTTATCTTTGTATCGTCCCCTATAATTTTACCTTCCTTATCTTTACACATTGTCGTTTGCGCAATGAATCCTCCTCTAATTTTCTTGATTTCTTTGTATGCTTCTGCCGTTCTAATTTCTCTCGTATTTTCTTCTATATGTGTGATATTTGTTGTCTCGTCCACTCTCTTTTCTTCTTTCTGCAGATTCTGTTTACTTCCTTATTCATCCTATCCATTTCTTCTTTCTTTCTTCTTGTAGGGCTATTGAGAAAATCCTTGTACACTTGTCGTCTTGTCTGTACTATTTCTTCACATTCTTTGTCGAACCAGCTATTTTTCTTCTTTAATGTTACTTTCCCTATCGTTAAATCTGCTGCTGTTGTTATGCTCTTTTTCATTCCGTTCCACATGGATTCTACTTTATTTACATTGTCACCTCCTGTTGATCTTTGTATTTCTTCATTCCTTATTGCTTTTCGTACTTCTTCGTGGTATTTTTCTGTCTCTTTTCTATCTCGCAGTTTATCGACATCAAAAGATACATTTCGTAATACTGTGGCTCTCATTTTTAGTTTAATTCTACACCTAAATTTGATTCTTACTAGGTAATGGTCTGTTCCTACGTCCGCGCCTCTCTGACTTCTTACGTCTGTTATACATCTTGCATATCTTCTGTTAACTACAACATGATGAATTTGGTTGTGTACTTTTCCATCAGGTGAACGCCATGTTATTTTATGGATATCTTTGTGTTGAAAGGTTGTAGAGCTAACTATTGCATTGTGGCTAGATGCGAACTGTATTATTCGCTGTCCGTTATCATTTGATTTCTGATGTAGGCTGTGTTTCCCAATTGTTCCCTCAGATATCTCCTCTCTTCCAATTTGTGCATTTAGGCCTCCTAGCACAATTTTTACATCATACTGCGGTAGGGATTCGTATATTTGTGCAAGTCTCTCATAGAATTCATCTTTTTCCGTCTCTTCTGCCTCTTCTGTTGGGGAGTAGACATTCAGTATCGATACATTATTGAATCTGGTTCTCAATCTGATGTAGCATATCCTCTCATTAACAGGTTTAAACTCCGTTATATTACCTCTCACCGATCTTTCTACTATAAAGGCAACCCCTCCTTCTTTCTTCTCTTGTTTTTTTCCGCTGCTCAATATTGTAAAATTTTTCGTGTCCCAAACATTGTTATCGTTCCATCTTGTTTCTTGGATTGCTGTTATTTTAATTTCGTATTCCTGTAGTTGTTGTTGTAGTATTTTCAATCTGCCGGCCTTTCTGAGTGTTCGTACATTCCACGTTCCGATATTCAAGTCCATATTCATGCGCCGAGCCAATCTCTTTTTACTTCCGTCCTTAATCCGAGGCATATCTTGAGGCTTCATAACCCGCTGATATTTAACGGTGTGGGGTGGTTAACCCTACGCCCAACCCCCAACTTGGAGGACCAGGAGTTTTCTGTCGGGGTCCTCTTCCCCTAGCCTTTATGGACCCATCCATCAACCGCAAGGCAGCGGTGATTTTCTGTCAGGGTTGTCTCCCTTAGCCGAATTGTCCGCGACTGCTTATTCGTCAGATTTATCTGCTTATTTCGCAGCTGGCCCTCATGTCTGGGGGCCTTTCCACTATCCGCAACCCGTGGACGCGCCCGGTCGCAGTCGGCACTGCGCGGCCTAATTTACCCGGGACTTAGTTGATTCATACATCATCAAAGACAATTCTGAATCAGAACTTAACCTATACAGCAAAAGCTTTTATTCGTTTCTTCACCTATAAAATTCGCAATATTTCTACAGGTCACATGTAAAAACATGTTATCTATATCCAGTTCATTTAACTTTTGAAGCTAAATCAGATCCTTTGATAGTTCTAAGAGAAATTAAATTCTGTGCTCCTTACACATAGTTCTAACAGTTCAACTGTGTTGTTAACAGTTTTGTTCTCAGTGACGGAGTGATAGCAGTCTAATTTTAATTGAAATGAAGGTGTGTACTGAGGGACTATGGGGCGGTACAGGCGTCATATATATATAAAAGGAATGTTATTCTCTTCCCAATAGCAGATTGTCGATGGGTAGGGAAAAATACTTTATAAAGGTCATGGGAAGTCAAGGAGATCGGGCTTGCCTGAATTAAGGATTTCATATTTACGGTTTTATTCTCGCTTTGTTTGTTGCTAGGTAACCATGTAATTAAGATTCTTTGCTCTTAAAGTGAAAACGAAGTATTGCCGTTTTTTAACATGTCAGATCACAGTAATGAGATACAGGAATGCATTTGAAAACGAAGTACTAACAGATCCCGAGGTAATTCAAAGAGTATTGTCTTCTTTCTTAAAAGCAGGACAATATAGTAGATATGGGCAATGGATTACTTAGGAAGACTACCTGGTTATATCTATGGATACAGTCCGATAAAAGAAACTAAAAAGGTTTGTAGTAATGTTCTAAAAATATGCGTATGTATGGAACACTTCTATCTGTCCAGGTGCCACGGTACAGGTTTGACGTTTCTATGCGTTTTCTTTGTGGACAGACCAGACGTTGCATATTCTTTGTTTGCGTCTCTTGATTCTAGTTTTTTCTCATGGTCATTGCTGATTTCAGTACTACTAGTGGATGCTTCAATATCCTTCACAATTTGTAAACAATACATAATTTATAAACAATAATAGCCCCCGTGGTCCAGTTGGAAACGTCGGATTGGCACTGGGGATGTCCGAACCCCACTGCTGGCCATCCGGACTGAGGTTGTCTAAGGTTCCTCAGTTTCACCACAACGGTACCGGAATGTTACCTCAGCTTAAGCTCTGGCCGCAACCTTACGCATCCCTGTCCCTGGAAGAGTGATCGCAGAGTATCGTCATCCTTGAGCTAAAACAGTTGTTACTTCAGTCCTTCTTTATGACAGTGACTTTTCAAGGTATTACTGAAACGTAGATCTCTAGTTCATGATATTTCAAGTCGTATGCTTTAATTTTTGTTTATTGATTTGTATATGGAAACTGAAATACTACTTGTGTTTTGTTTTTTAAGCCCAGTGTATAATTGTGTTTTTGCGTGATGTGATTGACCTTTTAATGCTTTATACTAAGTAGCTTTGTTGTGCATGCTTTAGAGTTTAGACCATGAAGAAATTGTTTGTGTGAAAACTTGTAATCCATGTACAAATTAACGTTTCATAAAGTTTCTACTTTTGTAAGTTTTGATCGCAGAGCGACAGCGTGGATCGTACAGTCTTGCTTTTTGATGAAGACTATTTGGTGTAGTAATATTATTGAGCATATTTCATTAAATAATAACTCAAATAAATTTCTAAGTAAAAAATCGAAAGTCTAAGAAAAAAATGTTTATTCAAAGAGTTTTTGTAGTATTTTTACTCCTTCATCTTTTGACTAGGTTAACTACAATCCTTATTTATTATTATGTAACTAATAAGTCAGACATTAGAATCATTACTAACATTTCATAATATTAATTGTGAAGAATAAACAGGGTATCCCATTAATACAGAAACATTGAAAAAAAAAATAATGAAAACTTGCAAACTAAACACAAGTGTGTTCAATTTGTCAATAACTTTCCAAATATTAACAGGCACATAAAATATTATATTGTAGATGTATGAGGATGGGTCAAAAATTGTCGGTAGTATAGTATAAGGGGCAGTCAAATGAAAACTGGTCAGACGCGAAAAAGTGTCATTCAACGTTTATTATCTCCAAAGTAATCTTCAAACTATTAATACATTTCATTTATTCCAGTGGGAGATAAGACGGTCAATCTTATCCTTGAAGAAGTTTCTGGGCTTCTGACAGAACCACATCTTTACCTAGTAACACACGTTCTCGTCCGATGCAAACAGATGTCCAAACACGTAGAAATCGAATGAAGAGAGATTTTTGCAGCAGATACACAACTATGACCATCTCGTCCTTAAACTCCCTCAGCAGTCAAAAAGCGAACCACATCTCTTTTTGGTTTACTCGTCTCCATTTCTGATGTTGGACGAACACACGTATCGCTCATTTTACCTCTAGCACAATAAACAAACGACTGGTGTGCAAGTGCAAGTTATCACACAGCTTTTCCGGGTCCCCAACAGATGTCAGAATCGGTATCAAACCCTATTCGATTTTTCGGATAAGGACGTGTGTGACGGTAAAGATCGGCAGTCTAGAAGCTTCTTCACGGATGGATTTGCCCGTCTAATCTCACAGTGAGATACATATATTAACAGTTTGGGAAATTACTTGTGAGTTAATAAATGTTGAGTGACACTTTTTAGTGTGTGACCCGTTTTCGTTTTACTGTCCCTCTCATTAAAGAAGGAAAAATTACGGATAGCAGAGTCTAATATTGATTCTGCCATTGAACTTCAATGTTATATCGTATCTTTGCATTTTATAGTTAATTATTCATACATTCACAGCAAAATGTGTTTCAAGAACAGTGATTTAAAGAATTGGTCGATACAAAATAATAATAAAGGTCACCTCCAAAAATATATATCTTCAGTTTTAAAACGCAGAGCAATTCTAAAGTAATTTTGTGTATAACACTTGACAAGCTAATGAACCAGTGTGACGCAGGAGAACTATATGTGACTTCAGGTCATAATTAACTGCGAAGATTCTAATAATTGACCATTATGAAGCTTGTTAAGTGAAAAATAATGTGACATCACGACCGTTTGAATATATATAACGATCCTGTTGGAATCCCTAGTTCAATTCCAGATTGACACAGCTACTCCTTTTGTAAGTTGGACACTTGACATCGCTTCTCATGGCTGCATTCGTGTTTTTTTTTTTTGGGGGGGGGGAAGATTTGCCTTTTGGATCATTCTAAGTTATTACCTGGTCATCTCTATTGGCGACTTTCTTTCATTTTCAATTTCAAACAAATCACATTAGCATTGAGAAGTTTTTTTTTCATCTGAGACGGAGAGAAGGTTTTTCGGCGAAGTAATATTGTACATCTAATGCATCCTAGTTCTAAAACTTGTTAAAAATCTTCACAGGCAGATCAATAAAATGTATGAGTTGCTGTGTCAATGTGGACTGGGGGATTCCAACAGGATCGTTATATATATATATATCCAAACTGGCGTGACGTTCAAGTCACATTATTTTTCACTTAACAAGCTTCATAATGGACAATTACTAGAATTCTTCGCAGTTACTTATGATCTGAAGTCACATATAGTCCTACTGCATCACACTGGTTCATTAGCTTGTCAAGAGATACACAAAATTACTTTCGAATTGCTCTGCGTTTTAAAACTGAAGATATATATATTTTTTGGAGGTAACCTTTTTTATTATTTTGTATCGACCAATTCTTTAAATCACTGTTTATTGCCATCTTATGACAGCATTTTAAATCGTTTGTACGAGAACCTGAAAATTCTTTGTTTTCTTTTTATCTAATATTTTTAATTCTAATCATCTGATCGGGGTTACTTTTAAATTATTTTATGGTTGTTCGGTTGACTTTCGAGAAGTACAGTGCTTGCAAAGATGACGAATTTATAACTTTGATCATGAAAAAAGAAAGTTGGCCCAACATACAATTATAAAATGTCTTACGTGTAGTTGTATCGTGCCTGAATGTTCTGTAAAACACACATATATTATAAACACCAATGTTTTATTTTAACAAGTTTCACTAGTCAGGTTAAAATATGCTCTGCGATGAAAAGCCAATACTACTATTAATAAACCATAGTAATATATTCAGAGTTTACATTAAGCTTCATGTTGTTATTCAAATGATCCATATATATATATATACAATTAAAAAATAATTGTACTGAACGTGTTGTGTGACACATATGTTTTGTATATATAGGAACTGTAAAAGTACAAGAGAAATTGTAGGATTTTTCACCTGTTGTCACAATACGTTTTTTTTTTTTTTTGCTCCTGGTGTGTAACCCACAATGCAATAAGATGATGTACGCATTGAGGAAAGTGTATTTACGATTGATGATGTCCTTGTTCCAGAGTGCATATTTTTAATTGAATTTAAGAAAATAACATATTTTAGGATTTTTGCTCTTTATATATATATATATGTATATCTATGTACGATATTGTATTATTGTTTGTTTGTTAATGAAAATATTGTTATCTATGACAAGAGATTGTTTTCTTTTTTCCATTCTGTGTCATTGGTGATAACGAAATAAAAAGATTAGCAAATGTGAGTTAGTTTAAGCTTAGACTGTGGATATTAGCCAAAGTGTGTTTTATTTAATGGTAGATATATGGTAAACAAGTAAGCGCTGCGATTATACTAATAATCGCGAAGTCTCGGAGGGACCCTTAATTATATAGTAATTCAAGTATTGTCAACTGAACAGTCCGTATGTTTCACTGAAAGTTGATTATGGTTGCCGTAGTAACCATCACAAAGGTCTGCACACGTTTCTGCTACTCATTATCTCAAATTACCGTAAGCTGCTCTTGTGTATTATCACGCACGCGTGTTCCCATTGCACTCAATACGCTGTCTCGGGACCCACTGCACCTGAGCAAGACGGGTTCGGTGGTTCTAAACTAGTCTAGACAAGGCCTTTCCAACGATACCTTAACCACGTCTCGACACTTTGTGATGCATGAAATCAGATTTCGTGTTGACTTGGCTTCTTCCCTTGCCTAGTCTGAAATACCTTATAAAAGTTAAAAGATTACCTTGTTAGTCGCAAAGACTAGACTACTGGACTGTATATTTTACTGTTGAAAAATAAAAAATCTTTTAGCGATTGATGTCTTAAGAGTTAAGACTATACTAACAAGTAAAGTACCCTAAGTGAGGACTCGAGTTGCTCATCAAGTGATACGTTAAATTGAAGCTAGTGACGAGTATAGTACACCTGTGAAATTCTAGCTGCAGAGCTCCAGAAATAAAAAGGTTATGGCGGGTCAAAGTTCAAAGAGAAAGCGAATTGTATTGAAACAAGTCACAACGAAAGGCAGAACAAAAGTCAGAAGGACATGATTTTGAATTGAAATGCGATTCATGTGAAGGAAAGAGGCACGTACAAAGTACTACACATTGATACAATCAATATGTAAGTCGTCAATGAAGGCGTGTGATAAGCAGATACTTTGCTCACAATGAGCACACTTGACAAAAGAGATGTTCTCACATGAGGTCTTGTAACACTCGTCACGTATATTAGAATCAAAACAATAATCCAATGGAGAAATCCAGGGCTCGGGCTCCTCATGCAAGTAGCCGCTTTTGTAAAACGCAAACCTGATCATGTTGCGAAAGTGTGAGGCGCTGAATTGGAAGAGAGTGAAGGACTGCATTCGTAAAATGTTATCCCGATGCCAGAGATTAATTTCCGAGGAAGCGATAACTGTGTCAGTAATGAACCTGATAAATGATTTATATGGACGGAAGAAGTAAACATCAAGTGGTTGGATGAAACCAGTGCAACCACCAGGAATTAAACGTTTGAACAGTGTTATATGATTAGGGCATAATTGATTTGATACGTTATCATCCATATTTGCACTCCATGAATCCAGCAAAAGAAAGACTTTATCACGATCGGCAGGCAGGTTATTCCAGAATACAGAATAAAACTCTTTTAAATCACTTTTGTGGACATCACAAGGAGCTAAATTCGCTTTCTATTTGAACTTTGACCCGCCATAACCTTGTTATTACTGGAGCTCCGCAGCTAGGATTTCACAGGTGTACTATACTCGTCACTAGCTTCAATTTAAGGTATCACTTGATGAGCAACTCGAGTCCTCACTTCGGGTACTTTACTTGTAAATATAGAATGGTATGGAAATCTTCCTGCTATTTAAGTAGAGTTCTTCGTTGGTAGGACTTCGTGTTGTCTCCTTCATATGTGTATCTCTTTTTCCTTTCATTGAAAAGAAAAATCTGTTTCTCAGTCATGTCTTCTTTCAACCCCACTATAGTACATTAGCTGTGTTTTGTGCTACAAAATAAGAAGGTAGCCTCAGACAATTAATATTAGCAACTAAACTTTTGTTTGTGTGTGTTTAGGTACAGTTGCTAAATGATAGATAAAAGATGGGGAAGCGTCACGGGAAGGACAGTTAATTTGATAAAAAAAAATATGAGAACACCTATTACATTAAGGAACAGTCAGAGAAGATGAAGTTAAGATTTATATATATAGTGTGTAGTAAGACTGTGCCCGTGTCAAAATAATTTTGTTTGTCTCATGTCAAATGAGAGGAGCACAAAGAAAACAACAGACTGAAATTGGATCGTGGTTAACTCAAACTTTTAAGCAGACCCTGTGTTTCAAATGTTAGTAAAGTGGGTATTGTAATGGGATGTGGTTCATTGGGTCAGTATATCGACTTGACTACAATGTAAACAAACCACAGACAACAAACATTACATCATGCTGAATAAGCGCCCACAAGAAGCAGACGACACCAACACCAAGCGGTAAAACTTAAAAATACGCCCACAAAAAGGGATATAAAAGGCCAGTCAACTACCTTAGAAGTTATTACTTCATCGCTCCGAAAAGTGGTCACCTCTACCTACCTGACTTGGACTGGAGTCAGGACTCTCTCCTAACCTCCGACTTGCACTGGGGTCGGTATACCTATACCTTGCTAACTTGGACTGGAGTTAGTATCCATTCTCTAAACAATCTCCTTTCCAAAAGACCTAAGTCAAAGTTATCATTGCAAAAGAGGTGAACCACTACTCGAATCATTACAGAGCCCGCGTTCGGGACGCTCATATTAATAACTGTAAAGTAATGATATATAATATTGGAACTTTTTGTAAAAAAAACTGGTGTCGGTAAAACGTCAATAAGTGTTTGCTCTATTATTTAGTAAATCTAACCACTATAATAAACAATCTTTGGTCAAACGGACTCTACCAGATTTATATCGTATATTTTATAAAGACTGTGCTATTACGTCATATACGATCCTGTTGCTACATTACGAAGTAACAACCAAATAATCATTACGGTATTGGAATAGCATTCTCCTGCAGCTATATCGCATGAACACTGGCGCTACAGCAACAGAACAAATTTATGTGATATAATGTATTGCATCATACTTTGCCTTCAAGTAATATGATGCTATCGAAGATATATTTGGTGCAAACAGTGTAGTCCCAAACGATTTTTCTTTGGCACACACCAAGGCTCCATACCTTGTTACAGATGTACTTGGGTCATACTTCAAACAAGAAATTACAGATATGGCAGGTGAACATTTATCAGTTTTTTGAAACAAATAATAATGCCTCCGTCCGGACCCCCAAAAATTCAATTTTTTTGGTGAAATTAGTAGCATTTTTGGCAAAATTGTATACATTTTACGTAAATTTCACACCCAAATCCCTTCAAAGGTGATGGCTCCCTCCCCGAAACCAACTTCTAGGTACTTGGCCTCTGGTACCGTATGAACACGTGAGATCATTGGAAGAAAGAAAAGAATGTTGTCTGAGCTTTTAAGATTAAACAAAGCCTTGTGCAGGGGAAGAACCAACAAAGTTCTTCCAAAACACATTAAGAACCGACGTAGTACAACGGAGTACAGCTGGACGTTTAACAGTAAACCTTGGTCGCTCTCCCTCTTTTGGGATTATTTAAATTGATGTAGCAGGAAGCTTACGTCGCACACTGTTAGGAATTTCCGAAAACGCGGTCAAAAATCTGATTTTTGAAACAATGTCTAAAAATAGTAAATAGGTGAATTGTAATCCAAAGTCTGTAGATCTATTTTGAATCATTAATTTTCCGGATGAAAATTTGATATAAGGTCGACATTGCAATCGTATTAAATTTATGTCGAAGTTTCTGCTTCTACGAGAAAGTACTTGCGACATAATATTTGATGCAAGCATCACCCTGGAATCTACTAATACTAGCTGAAAGAAAATGGAAGACCTGGTATATGAATAGTAAACACAGTTGGCAAGATTAAGCAATACGAAACAGGTAATGATAACACTGTAATAGTTAACGATAATTTGAAAAGACTAACTTCCTGCTTCATCAGTATCAGGATGAAATTTATAAAGAATGCTGTTTGTGTTATGTGACAAAAAGTTGATAGTGGAAGAATACCTGAATATTTAACCTATTGAAAATATTATGATTAGTTTGTGTTCTGGATGATTTTCTAGTTTCTTTGTACTTTCGGATGTCTTTATTCCTTGTCTCTTGTGTTTCCTCGGAAAGTCGGTCAATAGCCCTGCGCAGGATACGATTAAATGTTCGTAGATCAATATTTTGTAAGCATGTACAGCGATCCATATTTTCTGACATATAATGTTGCTACTTCTGGAGCGTGTCTTTTAAACGCATAAAGTGCTCGTAGAATTATAGAACATTTATGAATCAGTTCTTCTGAAATACTTCTGCACTTCCATACAGCCTGAGCGAAAGACGCCAAAAGGCCATAAATTGTTTCAAATTCTGTAGATCCACGTGGGTGTTTGAAAAATGTTCTAGACCTTTGCCATCATTATTATTCCCTCCATTTAGATTGACAAACCTAAACGTGTACAGAAATCACCTTGTATTTGTTTCTTTCGACTTTCAACTGCACGTTTATCGTCTTTTTTTTACACGTTTACCTTCCACTTTTATATATCGAGGCGATAGGCAATATGTAATAGGAGTCAATCTGTATTAACACGGAAATTACTTATCTCTTCAATGTTGTTCATTTGAGAAGGCACTTCTAATTCTTGCAGAATACGTTGGTGTAGTTATTGCTGCTTCATACATTAATTTTGCATTATCTCCGTGGCCTTCAACTGCGGAGAAACAAAATACCGAGGCAGATATTAATTCGCGAATATATTTACGCGTTTCACAGCGATGGTGGACGACCTCTTTTCTGTGCTGCACTTGATGGGCTTAGTTTAGTTCAGCCCGATGTAGCTACTAATTCAACTAAGGACATTGCGTACTGCGGTAGTACATACAGAAACTACGAAAATGAATGGTTCATATCCTGCCTGGACGTACTATCAATAAGGCCTTTAAGAAGTTTTATATTCTCTTCATCTTTATTATTCATCTCGAATAAGCTACCTACATAGTTAATAAGATGATTGATATTTGATACTAGCCCTTTTCCTGTTTTTCATACAGAATGTCAGATATTTTTCTGATTGTCAACTGTTTGCAATGGTACAGCCGCCGTTACCTTTCCACGCCACAAGCGCAACCACAACCAACCCTTTTATCAACACGGCTTGTACACATCACACTTTACGCGACATGTAGTAATATTTATGTGTGCCTTTCTCTAGAAAACCTTATCACTCTAGCTCCTCTAGATGCATGTCATCAACTTTACTTTCTGACCATGCTTTCGGAGATTCCTAAAACTGTGCGTCGCTCAGCGTTCAATTTGACGTGTTCGTAACCACTTGCAATGTTGGTGAACCTTATAAATGATAAATAGAATTTAATAATGGTCTTCAGCCATCTATGGCTCAGACCGGAACAGAATAGATGGAAAGGATGTGGGAATGAGTTGGCCAAGGACTTTTGAAGGCACCACCTCGGTATTTGCCTCAACGTTGCCACTCGTAACGTACTTAAGTTAAACCTGGAATTCTAACTGCTTTAGTATCTATCATAGTACCTTTGTCATAATTGCAAATTCCTTTACTTTAGCTGAAGAAACAAAATGTTCTCTTTTTCTCTCTCCATCACACACAAAAACACATGCTTCTCGTATTGGGGGACAAGAAATCGAAACGGTCAACCGTGGTAGTCGTGCGGTCTGACTGTGAGGCGTCAGGTCATCTTCCTCAAAGTTCTGGGTTCAAATCCCGGCTGGGGCATTGATTTTCAAACTTAACAGCTAATGGCATCGTGACGGGCCAAAGTCAATAGTTACTAAAATGGTCCACAAAAACAAAGTTTTTTTTTATACTAAGAAATAGAGTCGTCCAGAACGCACAGAAATAACTATGAATACAGCCATCGGACTCTTGATCTTCCTTATAAAGACGAAGACGTGACCTTGAACCGAAATTTAATTATATATATATATATATATATATATATATATATATAT
>JAGDQP010002850.1:79595-99826 GCA_022664845.1 Lepisma saccharinum
GACATGCTATCATTAGCCCTAACTTATCCTCTAGATTCATTTTTACTTTTTTTTTATTTAAAGTTTCTTCACCAATTTTGTAAGGAAATGACATTATGAAAACATATTTAATCGTTAAATCATGAATCATGTGCTAATAATTGAACTTCGAATATCTTTCAATTTACAGATTCTTGTAAAAAGAGCTTGCCAATTTTCCATAATAATAATAATAATTTCAATTTATGGATATAAATGACAATACAGATTAATCCACATTTATGTTACTCTATAATATAGTATAAAATACTTAGATACATAAAATTTGTTAACCAAAGGTAACATCTCATATAAGAACCCAAATTAGCAGAAAACATGCAATACAAAAATATAATTAAAATAAATCAAATTAAAAACTATGGCTAATAAAATAAAATTTTAAATTGGTTTAACTAACTACAAGATGGATTACATTTATTTATAGAAAAAATGTATTAAAGTTCAGCACTAAAATCAAGTAGTTTGAAATAAATTGAAACGCTTTAATTTGGATACCTTAGATTAATAGAAACATGTTTATATAATAATACCAATTAAGCATCATTATATAAAGTAACGTTTGTGAAAGACATAGTAAAATTGTTCTAGATCCCAGATAGCACAGTAAACTTGCAGCAAGTTTGGCACTGCAAGGCTGCAAACTTGCTATAGGGCCACAAGTTATTTCTTTCCCCCTCTCGTTTTTGTTTTTGGGCACCAATCACCAAAAATATCTTAGGAGGGTTATTGTTTAGGTTTTCCACTCCTTTGGAAGGTCCTCCTTTCTCCATATAGCACTTATCGATTTATTTAGTTGCTTGATTACTGCTGTCCCTTCCGCTTTAATTAGTTCGGCTGAAATATTGTCTATTAATGGTGATTTGAAAATTTTCGAGTTCTTTATCGACATTTCGACCTCGATCTCGCTAAGTTCAGCTATCCACGGTTCTGCGGTATAGATTTAAAATTCCTGTTTGTTTCCCGTTGTATACTTTAAGATGTTTGTCGAAATAACTTTTCCACACATCAAAAATTTTACTAGACAATGGCAAGGACAATAAGTACTTAACTGTGGTATAAGGATACCAGATGTTCCGACTTAGTCTTTGATATTTTTCTAGATACCGTCAAACGGAGTGACTTGAGACAGATTTTGAATGTATACTCAGGTTTAGACACTTTATATTTAGTTTTCGAAGGGTATTTGATATGGATTTGTGCAAATACTCATTTATGATTCGATATATAATATTAACAAAATTTAATCCTCAGAAACACATTTTTTTATAAATTTAAACGCATTGTCTCAGGTCACCCCGTTAGCTGGGATGACTTGAAACATAAACGTAATTCCTTGGTTAGTCTTAAACGATGTGGCTATTGGGATTAGTTGAGACAGAAATTGGACTTTTAAATATTTTTTCTAATATTATAAAGATGGTTTTAAAGTACAAAACTTCAATAGTGTAAACATACAGTATGGCAATTTGGTACATTAAAGTTACAAAAATTACAAACTAGAAAAAATATTTTAAGTAAACGTGAACAAATCAAACAAAGCGGTGAGCCTTAAAACTATAGATGGCTTCAGCGTGCTCACAATATCTTGCACATGGAAGGAAGATATGTCCTCTATTGTTGAATATGTGTTAACTCCTTTCACCTTTGCACTTCCTTTCACAAAACTTGCAATCACAATATCTCCTTCGATATTAAAATTCTGGCTTGAAATAGCAAGCGACGTCCTTTGATTTAAAACTGAAAAATACAAATTCTCCAGTTTGAAAACAATAACTGGTATCTTCTACTGAAACAACTGTGTCTGCATTCGTGACTTCTTCCATAATTCCATTGTTGCTGTTATCCTGCAGTTTGTTAGAGCGGTTTGCATACTTGAACTTCCGCGCACTTTTGCGTTTGACTGGGTGGCGAACATAGAGTTAGTAATATAAATAGAGGGAACCGTAGGCTATTTTGTTGGAGAGGGGAATGAAGCCAAGAGATGGAAGGGACGAGGCATTTCGGCCATATTAACTGGCCCCATATTTAGAGACCCTCTTTTCCGCGTATTGCTTCTCTGAGGTGCACTCATCCTCCTATCGAAAAAGTCAATCCTCACAGTACTCGGTATAGAGGGACTCTAATGGGGCCACACAAGATGGCTGCCGATGAACCGTAATTTGGCTTCATGTGACGTCATGTATGTTCTCTCTATTTTCTTCCTAACTCTATGGCGGTGAAGGTTAAACTTCAACTATTCGAATGGTAGACACGTGTGCAACTAGTGTCACCTAAGGCAAACACTTTCTGCCCCGGCTCGGCAGCGAATGTAGGTGGGTGCAGACAGTTGAGAGTCGTGCTGCGTTCTCTGTGTATGTGTGTGAGAAGGGATTACAGATGACGTTACTTGCTAGCAGAATAAAATAAGCATCAGCCCGGTCGGGCGAGAGCTGCACGAGATTGCACGAATAGACACTGTGACGTAAAATAATTAACAGAGTGCTGTACTAACTTGCACTTCCAGTGCAGAGAGTGCAACAATGAGCAAATCACCCGAACAAACCTTTGGTGTAGAGCCTCATCCAATTTAGAAAATTCACCTTCCAAAATGTTGTTCTCTTCTTGATCATTAGCAATTTCTGAATATTCACCAACACTCTTCCCAAGTACAACATCAATTCGTCTTCTACGTTGCTTTGTTGTGCTCTCGCCAAATCTAACCAATTTCAGGAAATCTACAGTAGAATCAGTCCAATGTGAGGAAGAAGTAGCACCTTTCTTGGCTTCCTGAGGTACACCCTAAACTGTAAACCAGCCTTGCAATCACGTAGAAACATCAATATAAACACGAACTCTTCATTTGCTCTATATACGATATATTCAACTTATACACCTAGAACTTATTTTCCAACGGAACTAATTATAGAACCCACAGATGAAAGTTTCAACAATTACGTTTTCTTACAGAATTCGACATCAACAGTGATACACTTTTAGGAGACACATATACGTACAGGACTTGCAAAATCTTCACGCACAATACTTGTCGTACATACCAGAATGCAACAACTGACAATCGCGCACGAAATCTGTATCAGTTATCTGTGTGGCTAACTCTAAATTCTAAAATTGTACAGCTGTCTTTTAAAAATGTTTCCAATAAAATACCAAAGTAAGTAATATAAATAGACTGGTATCCTGGCCGGTGCCTCGGCTCTACCCCTGGTTATCATTAAAAAGATAAATGTTCACGTAAGTAAAAACACCTCGAACACATGATACACATAACCCATATGTCTCTTTCTGTGTTAAGAGAATATCCTGTTGCAGAATATACAATCCAATATCTGCCTTTTCTTGTGCAGATGGCGTACCAAAGTAACTATCTTCATCATCACAAGGATCTAGTTCAGAAAACTCACATTCTAGACTCTTCTGAATCTGATTCTTGCCTTGTGAATTCTAAAGTTCCTTGTTTTCTTTTCCGTTCACATATTCCATTTTATTAATTGTTCAGCTCTTTGCTAAACTTAACTAAAATATAATGTCTTCTTACGTTTACTATATTCCTACTTTTCCAAGGAAGCCATGATTTTTTTCTTAGTATGGGTTATCCGTTATAACAGTATCACTTCCTCGTTTTCTAAGTCGATTGCTGACTTTTTTTCTAGACAGGAACTGCAACTGCTGAAATATGAAAAGGACTTACTAGGTTTGAAATTCCAAGTACTGTGTTCTAAGAGACTGACTACGAGTGCTGTCTCCGAGGAAGGCGACTTACCTTATAAAACATTTCATACTTGGTCTTATTGTGTTTAAAACGCTGAAATAGAAATGCCTGAGAAAACTTTTCCACTGTTGAAAAGCCACAACTTACAAATAAATCAACCACATACAACTCTTTTTTGCTAACTGAATTTTGCCTCCACCTTCGTCCTTGGGTAACTGTTTCACACTTTGTCAGCAGTACTACACAAGCATAATATGTAGTAAATATTATGCTTGTGTATTATAATATATGCTTGTAGCATATGTTATAGAAGTCTAAAACGTCTACTAGCCCGTATTTGGACCATAGCCCATATTTACACCTCTCCTCTACTGATCTCTGAACGCAACAAAATTCAATTCATTTATGTATGGAAAAAGTCTACAAAGTGAGGAAACTAGACACATTAGAGTGTATCGTTTTCGGAATTTTAAACGGAGGTTGAGTTAACAACGCGTCACAACTAGCTTGTTACGTAACACATGAATTGTAAATACAACTTCAGAAACATATTTTGCAAGGTTCCGTCGGTGGCCTGGTGGTTAACGATGTAGATCACCCCCGCCATCTTGGTATGACCTTTCCATTGAATTACATGGGAATTGTTTTACTCATTTTATGCCTGTCAGAAGCAGAATATTCAAGTTCCGCTTTCAAGAATTTCCCTTGGTGGTTATTTTGACTCTTGTATAATTTTGGTTTGTGAAATTTCTTCAAATATATTACTATAATGTATTATTAATAGTTTGCTATATAAATCACAATATTTCAACGGAAAATTACACTGTTCGTGTGTAAAATATTGCATTTCTGCAAAATAGCATGAGTCCAAGATAACATAACGAGAAACGAGGCGTAAATAGAAATTAAAAATTACGCTCCTGAGAGATATAAGACGAGTAAAACAGTTCTCATGTAAATCAGTGGGAAGTGCGTACCAAGATGGCGAGGATGATCTACACCGTTAAGGCGTCGGCTTCTTAAACGAAAGAGCCTTGGTTCGAGTTCCGGCAGGGATAACATTTCTTCTTTTTTTCTTTCAAAATATATTTTCATATGTTCATATTTATTATTAATAATTGCTTTCTTGCATTTTACGTAGATTATCTTTAATTAGTGACCATACGAACGTGGAGGTTAGGTAAGGTCAGGTACAGTCATGTATCTTTACACTCTTTATTCTCATATACGTCAAAATTCTTGATGCAACCTAACGATGTAGATCATCCCCGCCATCTTGGTACGCACTTTCCATTGATTTACATGGGAATTGTTTTGCTAGTCTCATACTTTTCAGGAGTATACTTTTAACTTCTGTTTTCGCCCAGTTTCTCGTCATGTTCTCTTTTACTCATGCTACTTTCTAGAAATGCAATATTTTACACACGAACAGATATTTAAATAAAAATAAATAAAATTTATTTTTATTTCCCGTTAACATATTGTGATTTATATAGCAAACTATTAATAATACATTATATTTGTATATTTGAAGAAGCTTCACAAACCAAAACTATACAAGAGTCAAAATAGCCACCAAGACAAATTTTGTGAAAGCAGAACTTAAATATTCTACTTCCGAGAGGCATAAAATGAGTAAAAGAATTCCCGTGTAAATCAATGGAAAGGTCATACCAAGATGGCGGGGGTGATCTACACCGTTAAGTTCTAAATTCCGATAGCGATACGCTCGTGGAACATATCAACTAACCGTGGAACACATCTGGCAATATTGATAACTGTTTGTGCAATGTGCATGCAATGTGAACAAAAAAGCGAAGAACGCGGTGCGATAATACTCACATGTGTCGAAAATGTTTTAATGTCTAAGTTATTATATAGTTGAAATAACTGTGAATGTATTGGTATTTCTACTTGTACAAGTCATTTAAGTTGACAATACTTATCATAAGGTGACGAAACATGCAGCACGATGATGTAAGTACTGGCATGTTTGTTCAAAAGTTGATTCTTATGGTTTCGTTTTGACACGCATTGATTCTTTTGGAGAACTAATTTAGTATTTTTCTTTGTTGATTAGACGGAGGATCTTTAAATATTTATGGGTTTCAGTATAGTTTGCGTAACGTAGTATAGGCTCTAGACTTTTATGCTTATTCAAAGGTCGTAATATAAGGTCGTTACAGTTGTTATGATAGTGGCCTAACTTCGACCGTAACCCAATTGCAATTTCTGGAAAAGTTATTATGTATATTAGCTACTTCTGTTATCTGGCGTAGAGCATACTTGATACGTTGTTACTTTCCGTATGGTAATTAACAAATGAATGGAGACAAGTGAAAATTATAAGTTAGTCAATTGCGATTTTATTTCATTCGTGAAAGACACATGTGTTGCAAATAATTTCAGGGAGCACTTTCTTAGCCAGGGCTCTTAAAACGATACCGCTAACGGATGAAGTTCCGAAGTTGTCGGACACTTATGCAAAGTTTACAGGAGGAGTGAGATATTTGTGTAACTTGCTAACAGTATGAGCGTTAAAAAGGAAGTGAAGGCGAGACGTACGTGTGTATGTTAGCGATAACTAGTGCTGTGACATTTTTGCGGTTTAGGGCGGAGGGTGCGTGAGAGTGATGTGCATCGCGTATAATAATAATAAAACTAACCACATTTTAAGAGGGGTTATGTAGTCAGGTTAGGTATTTTGTGGCATTACTGTAGTAGTGACGCACCAATTTTAAAATCACTAAAACCAAACAAAAATCGATTTCCTTTTTCGTAAATTATCTTAAATTACTGAACATATGAACGTGGAGGTTAGGTAAAGTTAGGTGCGGTCATGTATCTTTACAAAATATATTTTGACACATATTCACACTTACCTTCAGCACACAGGCGTGTTAACTCTCCCAATTTCCATTAGAAAGTCGTGTACAATTTTTTCTGGGCCTTTTCCTTTCCTTACAGAAATACTTTGCTAAATAACCTTCAAAATGCACTTTCCCTCGTCATTTCCATACGATTCAATAACAATAACGCAATCATCACAAAGACACGCCATTTGAACATTGCCTTACCGCCTTCCACATGACAACAACTGTAACTCTACGCAAAATAGTTCCGCCACAACATGCAGTGCGTCCTAAAACATCTTCAAAACACACTAAAACTATATTATTATTCACTTCAAATGCTACCAACATCAATATTTACCTCACAATACTCACAAACATCACACAATTATCTCAATTCCTCCTGTAAATTTCTAAAAATTGGTGCGTCACTATTTTGCTTTATTTCTACGCCATTGTTACAACGCTCAAAACGCACTCAATTTCTCCCTCCGAAGGCGATACTTCACGGTTCGCACTTCACTGCAATGCCATATATGAACGCAAATAGTTAACTTAATTTCTCGGTGGATAAAGATGCCATACTGCCACAAGAAACTCGTGCATAATCTCTTCTTTTGTGAAATGTTTCTAGAATAAAATTCACACAAGTATCCTTCAAAGTGTTCTGCCTTCCTCTCCTGCACAGGTAACGTCAGCCCCACATATTATTTGAGAATTGCGAATGCTCCAATCCACAAATTTCCCTACAGAAAACTATACCGGACAAGCACTGTTCGACTTGGAACATTTCAGTTTGGATTGTATGAAATCGTAATGAGGGTTACACAATTTACACTATAAAATTACGAAGCACAGAATGTCTGGCACAGCCAAGTGCGATCTTTCAAAGAAAGCTTCCTTCAGAGCTGAAACACGTATGTTGCTGTGCTTCCTCATGCGCCGAAACACACAGCTGTTACCTCTCCTTTCAATTGACAACTTATTCTCCCATTTACTACTCTGTTTTTCGTTTCAGTATTCCATGTTTTTCCGCTAGTTTCAAAAATTCTCGTTCGTGAAAAATAATCTTGCACATCAACGGGTACACGACGTCATTTAATTAAATATTCCCGCGTTCATGACGTCACCTCCATCCAGGCCGCCATCGCGGATGAAGCGGCCCATAAAGTAAAGTGAATCCGGATTTTCTTTGCTGGTTGTCGCTAGGTGTTATAGAATTGCCTGTAACCGGACATAAGTAAAAACTAATAAGAGTTGAAGAGATTTTTGAATAAAGCAAGATAAACTCAATGTTCGAGTGTCCACCAACTACTGAACTGCAGCCCAGCTAACGGGTATGGTGCAGTTTGTGGTACCCAGTTTGGGGCAATTTTTTTCCGTTGTACGCTTTATAGTACCGGTACTCATTTCATTGCAAATAATTCTCACAGGCCAGGGTTGAAAACGAATAGCTTTTGTTGATTTTTTATTTAAATCTATTTTTTAATGATTTCTTTTTTATTTAAATAACTTGCTGCGCCGACACAACTTCTAAATTAGTTTTCTTTTTCAAATTCCTTAACCAGTAAAAATTCACAAGTGTGTAAATCCATCTCAAGTGGTCCAATGCATGTTGCTCGACAATTTTTAAAAAATCTGATTTTTGATGTGCGTTGAATCCACTTTCTAGCTGTGGAAGGGTTGACAGTACCTTCACCTTCCACGGTACAAATTTCCTTGGCTGCTGCATTCAACCCCTTTTTCCAGTAATGGCGCAGAAGCACACGACACACAAGTTTCTCCTTAGCCATTGTCCTGCCAACTGTATATTCAACGCGTAGTTCCTCCCACACATGGTTAGCGCTGTGATCAGACAAACACGTGACACACTTTCTACCACCACCACCTTCACCTGTTCTACACGTTTCACATGGTTTTCCGGCATCGAGTGGGCGGTGCCACCCAACGCTACGAACACATGACTCACCCTGGTACGTTTTCTGTGAAAACTGCACAGGAATGCTACTGAATAATAAACAGTGGCGTTATTTATAGTACAAAACTCCAGCACCATGCAGAGGGAAAATCTGTAGGTATGTATATGTACGATTGTGTTCCAGTTTATTGGAATTTCATGTGTTTTTCCAGCTCCTATTTGCACTGGAGAAATGACTGCTTTCTCTGGGCATTCGAATTGAGGGTCTCCCTGCCTACTTTGAAACATTGCTTAGTTTGGTAAACATTTTTTACTTCACCCCCTTCAAAATACTTGTTTATGATTATTGGCTAGGTGTAGGTTCTGAGGATATAATAAGCCGATTTTATACTGATATGGTTTTCTATTCTTTGCAGGTTGTATGGAGTATCATTAACAAATCCTTCTGCTCATTTAAAGTAACGTAAGTATATACTTTGTGTTAATAGTTGTTTAGTTTTATGGTTATAATTTCCTTGTCGTTCATACTTATTTGTTAGAAGCTTGATAAATAAAACCAGTTACTAATATCAAATTAATGTCCGTAGTTAGGAAACTTAATCTTTCTCCTATAGTAACTGTTAAAATATAACTAGACCTGTCATTTAATTATATTTAGTCTGACCTGTACAACCGTACTAGGATTTCCCACACATCACTTTATAACATAGTCCCCATACTTCGCCATGCATTTGTTCCGCTGATACACAAGTCATTAATCCTGTCACAGGAAAATTTTGTGTAGCGCTCCTGAAACCAGGACATTTTGGAATCCTTGGCACAGTGCACTGTACCCAGTGAGATGTTCAGCACATCTCTAATGGCCCTGAGTTTGATGGCTCTGTCGTCCTGAATCAAACTTTTCAACACGTCAAACATATTCGTCTGTAGTAGAATACTTGACCGGCCGGCTCGTTGACTTTCACTCACGCTGTCCTGCTGTTATGAAAGGTATTACACCACACCCAAACCTGCTTCTGTGACAGAACGATAGATTCATATACCTTCACAATTTAGCGATGAATTTCAGCTGCAGGCGGCTCGTATTAAACTAATCATCATGTGCGCTTCAATGGTGGATGCCGTGGTGCATCGTTGCCAGCCTCCAGTGGCCAGGGGAGGATGCCATGCTTTCTGGATCACGCTGTATTAAGAGCAAATACATGCACATGAGAGGTCTTATTATGGCATGTATTGTACACCCTCATATTAATACGTGTTTTAAGTCTTTCACAACGTATGTCTGACATTATTAAAACTCGGATGTTTGTTGTGTAATTATTTAATTATAAGCCGACGATCGTTTCGTCAGTCTTCATGCTAACATCGTTAGGGAATCTTGTTTGATGTTAAATGTGTAAGGGTGAGTTCTACAATCAACCGCCAAACTTCTAGTCAGCGCTAAGTTGAACCCAAGTCTGATTTTGGCCAATGAGAGAACGCAAAATGAGAGTTACCCTCAACTTAGCGCTGACTAGAAGCTTAGCAGTCGATTGTAGAACTGACCCTAAATCAAACAAGATCCACATAAATACATAATGGATATCCGAAAGAAATTAATGAAGAAAAAGAAAAAGATCAGATATTAATTTATACAAGGCTTTATAATTCAATAAGTTCACAACGTATATCCGAACGAAAATAATGAAGAAGTTCACATATTAATTTATTTGTAATCAATAAACGAAATATTAGAGTGTATCCCTAATGCACAATTTACAGAAACTAAATATAGTGAATAGTGTGTCGCATAGTGCCCTGAACTTCCATAAACAGAGCCTAGTCCTGTATGCTGCAAGAATGTGGACTTTCACCTGAGTTACAGTAACTTTATTTGTTAAAGAAAAAAAAGCACGTGTGATTCCAACATCCTGAGAGGAGAATACATGCCATATAACATGCCAAAATATACACGAGATGATAAAATAAGGCAGAGAGAAGTACTTACAATTCCAAGACAGTTTTACAAACGCAATGAAAATGCGGAAATATTTCGCCAAAGGAGAAGATTGAGAGAGAGGACTTGTGCTGGGACTGGCCATGTCGCCAACTATATAGAAAATTTCGACAAGCATTTTGCATTTCTAGTACTTTATACGCTAAACTTTTATCAATTCTCTTCTCAAAGTGTTGAAATAAAACTAGCTTTTTCCCAGATATAAAGTTGATGTAACTCTGTTAGCAGTGAAAGTCCACATTTTTTTTTTTTTTGCATGATGACACTACCCTACAGGACTAGTATTTGTGAAAATTTCAGATTGCTACTTGGTCCCCCACCAGAGATTTTCAACTTCAAGCTTTGGTATATTAGAAAATCATATCTTTAAGCCTCCATAGTATAGAAAGGCAATAAGTTTGAGGTTGAAAATTTTGTAGGGATTGACTACAGAACTCTGTGTGGCCTCAAACACACTTTCAAGCCACAGAAAGAATCCCTTCTATATAGAAAGTGATCTTGAAACAGTATTTTTTTTCCATTGTCCAACAGTCTTTTGGAATCCACATTAGACTAACAACATGGAGTAGAAGTAGAGCCATGTTACCACTTGCAACTAGCCTGTAGTGTTCTGAGTCCAATGGCTTTTAATCCAAGAAGGTACGACTTACCTGGGCTGAGAAACTGATATTTTCGTAAATGCCTGTATACTGAGAATTTGGTGTTCACCATGACACAGATATGGCCGCCATAGTCGAACGAAGTGAAATAGAGGAAAAGAACATTTGTAGTTTTGAACTACCATCACATAAGGGTACTCACACACCAAACATTTAATAGAATTGAGAATAGTCGAGCAGCCAGTTTTAGACTATTTACAATGGAATGACCCAGATGTATACCTAAGATATCATGGTACGTATTATTGTTTTTTTTCCTCCTAGAGTTGCACTTTGCAACTTCGTTTCGTAATCATTGCAATGTTTACGTAACTGTACCCACCAAGCCGCCGTAGCTCAGTTGGTAGAGCGTCGGCTTAGCAATCGGACGGGATCACCCTAGAGGTTACCTATCCTGACTGAGGTTTTTCCTGTCATACCAGGCAAATGCTAGGATGGTTCCTACAAACTAGGCTCTGTGCGACTTCCTTCCAATAAGTATTATTTATACGCTTTGTACACACGTGCGCATGTCCGAAGTTCTTTCACGCAAGGAATTTTAAAATGCCGTGGTTTCTAGAACAAGTATCTTACGGAGTGCGTCTCCTTAACTATACCCGACGGCTGCTAAACAGGATCTTAGAAACAACTTTGACTACGATGTCAGTCATGTCATATGGTTAGTGATGACCAGTACAACCCGGAAGTATGGAAGAAATAGGTACATTTTCCATCACATACTAAAACAGTTTTGTAAACTATATACGGAGGCGTACAGGCGAGTTCCCTGTGGGTGAGTAGTAACTCTTGCTGCCTTACAACCAAGGTATCGCGCGTGCGATTTCTGGTGAGGACACAAGCGGTTTGGAGCCCATGTTAAACTGTAGGTTTCGTCATCTTCATCCGACGGAAAGGCAATGGCAAACCACCGTCGGTTCACTTTGCCAGTGATATTATTTAAAACGAATTATGGTCATTGTTAAGAAGAGACTTGCTCAAATCATCAGGTTAGCGTTCAAGAGAGTTCGAGCTTGAATCCCGGCTGGGACATGGATGATTTTCGATAAAAAATATACCCATTGCACTCATATAGGGACTGGTGCAATGATCCAAGTCTTAGTTACGAAAATGATCCAAGCAAAATAAAGTTTGTAAATCAGTTTTGGAACCACCATCATTTACTAAATTATTATGAGAAATATTATTAATAATAAGGAGAAATCGTAGCGGGATACGTTGTTAAACGCAGCAGGCACTTTCGGGTGAACAAGTCCATATGGAGAAAACTTTTACTGTATTAAAACTATCGTAAGTCTGAATCAAAGGATTAATAAAGGAGAACATAGTATGTGGTAGAAGTTCAGGTACGCCGTTGAGAAATGCAAATTCAGGACCAATAGGAAAAAAAAAAAAATGGCAGCTCGGTCACCATCTTTGTACACACGTAAATGCGCTATCTAGTGACGTCAGAGCGTCATGCTCCACGGTGTATCTGAACTTTCACCACATGCTAAGTTTTCATTGAATCTTTCTTTTGGCTCCTACTTAGGATAGTTTTAATAAACGTAAATAATACTAATTGGAACAAATGGAACCATAACACACGTAAAAATAGGACGGGATAAAGTGGAAGAGGTAGTTTTAAGTCGTACGGGGGAAGTATTACAAGTAAGGATATTAAATGTGAAAAGTATAAAGGCAAAAATAGCAGTGACGAAAGTGGCGTTCACCAAGAAGTGTAATCTTTTCTGCGGATCAATGAGGAAAGAGTCGAAAGAAAGATTGGGTAAATGTTTTGTATGCAGCGGAAACGTGAACTCTACGAAAGAGTGAAAAAAGGAAATTGGAAGCTTTTTAAATGTGGACATGCATAGAAATGAAGAAGATCGGTTGCGATCAGCGGCTGCGAAATGAAGAGGTGTTGAGGATAGTAGACGAGAGATGAAAAATGCTGGAGACAAGAAGACAAAGAGAGAAACTGGTTGAGACATTAGCTACGCAGTGATTGTATACTTAGGGATGCAGCTGAATGTATGGTTGATGAAAAGAGGAAGACGAATCCAACTCATTGACGATATTAAGGAAAGCGTAAGATCGGGATGAATGGAGAGGGCTTGGGTTGCTCGACAGAACATTTATGTTGATGACTGTTCCATAAGGGCATTGAGTACACGTGAGGAAACTCGAGCGGAGCAAGCGAAATGTAGTGCAGCTTCCTTTCAACGAGATAGACCACTTCCATTAAAAAAAATAAAAAAAATAAAATAAAATACATCCAAATACATGTCCTGACCTATGATAGCTCAGAGACGTTACCCAGCTTAACGGAAGTATGTTTATTTCGTAATCAAGGTGTCCACATCGCAGACAAACAACAGACTGGACTTGACGTTCCCCCCCCCCCCCCCTAGTTTTCTTCAGTCACCAGAATAATACCTTCATTGTTATAAATGTTATTTACGAGACGTTCTGAAACCCCCGAAGTAGAAAAGGCCGTAACAAATAACGTTTGAAGTTCATTACCATCGAGAATTGGAAAGTTAGAACAACTCATTCTTCGGGAAAACATTCCCTTCGGCTAGTACATTTATGTACGTCTGGTGCGATAACATTATGTGACGTGTGATCATTACACACAAGTTTTAGATTCATACCTTATGATATAAAACAGTGCAGTGGTGTGAATGTACTGCAAAACAGATGCAATGGGTGAAGTGAATGAAAACGAATAAATACTTGCTTATTTTTAAGTAAATACTTGGGATTAAGAGAGAAAAAAGAGAGTATACGTGAAAATAAATGCTTCTATGGTAAAAATTACTTGCAAGTAAACTCTCAATTGACGCAAGAAGAAGTAAAAGCAAACTTTTATTTACCTCAGGCGACAGAATACGTTACTCGCGAGTAAACACTTTCGCGTATTTGCTTCATTTTATTCACTTCGACCAATATCCTTACTCTAGCTCGAACTGAAACGATCAACGACAGTCGTGCAAAACTCGCTATAGATGGGTAAGTTCGTTTAGGCCTAGGATGAACACTACAGTCTTAAAAGTTCAACTAATATTGAGGACAATAGTTATCACACATATTCTGGTCGACCCTTTATTATTCACCAAAACTAATATTCTTCACAATACCAATATATGAAGCGACTTAAGCACAAAACAGACCATTTTATATAGCCTTAGGCTTATCCAATGTAGAACACTTATGCATATTTATAACTACCATAAATAAGCTTAGTTCGTACATAAAACTAAACAATACAGTATTCATTTTGGCTTCGGCCATTCGGTTTATGGCCATATCTTGTATTTTGACCACAGCATTATGAGGTTAACATATAATTAATTTGTGTTTCGTATTGTCTGTTTCAGAACAAAGAAGCAAAGGTTTTGTCGGAATGAATATAACTTGACCGGTCTTTGTAGCAGGTCATCGTGTCCTCTTGCCAATAGCCAATATGCTACTATCAGAGAAGCAAATGGCATTATATACCTGCTCATGAAAACAACAGAAAGGTAAGGAATATATTTAATATCTAAAATAAATAAATTTAATAGTATCTTCATTATGAATCTGCTAAATAATGCGTTAATTGTGTTTTATTATTATTATTATAATTGTATGCAGTGGACCTCCCGAGCAATGAAAAAAGATAATAATATGTAAATAAAATGTAGCATTCCCTCATTACTCCCAAAAGTACCGTGTTCCTTCTGTTTTTTATGTTGCATTTCCAATACTTGGTTAGAAAACACAGTAAAAGTCGACAACTCATCTTGGAAGAAGGCTGTCCCCATCAAAAATATTGTGTTTTACACATTTCATACAGGTGATGGTAACGATATATCCACCCAGTGTTAAAGCTGGCGTACAGATAAACACATCAAATGTATTGGGTGTCTACCACTCTGAAAAACTTGGAATACTCAGGGAATTTTATAAATCTGAAAAAGTCAGGGAAATCTATAATTTATGAGATAGGCCTGTCTACAGTTGGTAAGAGCACTGCCCTGGCAAGTTCGATTCCCACTGCTGACCGGATTGTTTTCAATGTGTTATCCTCTATTTTAAAGTAATTATCTTTTTTTTTTTTCACTTGTGAAATACCAATGTATTGGACTGGGTGTTGGAGGAATTAAAATGTCATTGCGTATTATTTACATGTTCCACTACACTAAGAACTCAGGGAATGTGAAAAAAAAAATATAATTTAAAATGTAGAAAGCTCAGAGAATTTCAAGTCACAAAATTAGTAGACACCATGATCTTCTATTAAGTTTTTGATTTTGTAGACTAAATATTATTCTCGTGTTCTGTTAACAGTTATTTCCTTCCCCATGCAAAGGGATTAAATATGTGATAGTGGTAACAATCCTTACCTTGTAATCAAGGTGGCCCAGGTTCGATACCCTGTGAGGACAGAAGTGGTGTGGAGCTCACTGTAAATTGTAGGTTTCGTCCGTAACGCCCTCTTTATCCAATGCAAGGCAGTGGCAAATACCATCGATTCACCTTGCAGAGGGTCCTCGTGGCAGAACACTCATCATGTTTATCGTTTACAAAGACTATATCACTAATTTGAGGTAGTAATAAAGAAGGGACATTGGGTTTTAAACTTCAATTTGTCCATGTTCCCATTCAATTTCTACATATAACTCACAAATCAGAATATTCTGATTTGTATCACTGTTTCCACAAAGAAACAAATGCAGAAACCGAATAAGAACCTTTGGAAAATGAAATTACAAACGTTATTGAAAAAAAAAAAAAAAAAAAGCGTTATGTCATCCTTCCCGGAAGTGAACAATATGGAAGTATACTTTTGCCCCCACACTCCTGGCTAATTGTTAAGCCAAAACGTGGGCCGCGGTTGGATCTATCTCACTTTTTCACACTTGGCAATTACAGGAGAGATCCACCGAAGAACGTATGAAGAGGAAAGAGGTTTAAGAGAATCCTGACTACAGTTGACAACATCTTGTACACGGCAAATGATTGAGGAGTGCACGATATTTCTTTATCCTTTGCCAGCGGCGGGTATTTTGAAGACGGAAGATTTTTATATAAATGCACGTAAACCTTGTACTACGTATCGTAGCGCAATGAATCTACCCATGTTTGAGTGTGCTTGTAGAATTCTCTGTCATTCGTTACCTGCGTTTCATTTATGGACTATTTAAGGGTGACGCAAACTTGTTTATTACGACATGGTTGTTTGTCTAAACGAATGATGTAGACAATATAGTTCCACGGATAAATGTTAGTAAAAAAGTAATAAGGTGACCATTCGTCCCCAATCCCCGAAATAACGCTTCGTTCGGAGGCTCTTCTGTCCCCGATTTCCAGAAAATATAAATTAACAATAATAATGCCTCAACCCTCAAGAAATTTTTTGCAAGAAAAAAAAGTTCTATGGAGAAAAACACGTACTTGACAAGTACCGGCCGCCAAATCTCTCGACAGACAATAACACTCCCCATAATTACCTAAAAATTGTTTTTGAACTATTATGGTTCAATGGCAGCAGTGTCGGTATGCACAGCTGAACTCATGAACTATATATTGGCAGAGGAAAAGCCACAAATGCAAATTGAGTCCATTCAGGTAATGCTAGTAGTAAAAACAATCTTTAATATGTCGTATGCAACATTTTGTGAATAAATTAAAGAAACCTTGAGTTCCTAAAGATGGTCTATTCCAGCGAGCAATATCAGATAAATTGAGGATCAACTAAACGGAATAAGATATTTAAAATTTATTTCCTACTCTGTAAAAATATGTGCTAATACAATATTTGTGCCAGTTGGAATACATAGGTTAATATATTCGTGTTCCAAATTTTGTCCCCCCGAAAACACCATGAAAAAAAAAAAGGTCACTTTAATAAGTCACTCTGTCTCAGGAAGTACTGAGAGTTCGAAGAAAATATTTCAGTTTTGGGTTCAGGTACCCCCCGATTTTTGAGGCCGTTTTAGGATTCAGAAAGTGCTGTGAAGGCCAAGCGTTCATAGCGACGTGGCTTTTTTGATATTGGCTCTTTCTATCATTGTGAAAGTTATCTATAGAAACACTGCTGCGGTTTTCTTTATATTGTACGTGGACACACCGTTCCAAAACCGGAGAAAGAAAAATTAAGTTGCTTCGGCCGAACCGACCCAAACTGTATTTTCTCCTGCCTCTATGTAACAGTAAAGTCCGGATAAACCGGAGTTTTGAATAAACGAGGTTTTATTTAGGAAAAAAATATTAAACAGGAGAAATATATTGAAGTGAAAATACCGTATATACACAAATATGATACTAGAAATGCTGAAACAAATCAATTCTCTCTCTCTGTTTGAATAATAATATAACTAATACTAAGATTATATTCTTAATAAACAGATAGATACTTATTTGCATACTTATCTCAGTTCTTACTTGATTTTTTTACGAATGAAAATAATGGAAAGTTCCATTCACAACAGTTGTCATGAAAGTATGAACGTCTAAGAAATAATTTCTTTCCATTCATACTTTTGTTTTATTCTAGGTCTGCCTTTCCATCCAAGACATGGGAGAAGGTGAAGCTTTCTCGAAACTTCGAGAAAGCTATTCAGCAGATCAACGAGAATCTTCTCTATTGGCCTGGATTTATTAAACAGAAGTGCAAGCAGAGATTTGTGAAGATAACGCAGTACCTCATTCGGATGCGAAAACTCAAGCTGCGTGGGCAGTAAGTATGAACAGTATAGTGACGAGGGCTAGTCAATGAAAGAATGAGTCGATGGTGGGGGAGGGATAAAGATATTATTTGCGATTAGTATGGGTGCAGATAAACTGTTGCGGAAACTTTCAAGTGGAACGTTGCATGCACCAGGCAGCAAAGGGTTAACGTAGTAGCAGACGATTATCGCTTGGACACTGCGGTTTTTCTCAAGTTGTAGTCAGTGCGGGAGGAATTTTATGCCGCCGTGAAATGTGTCCGTCTGAAGAAATCCACCAACAGGGTTACCATTCCAAGCATAATTATACTAAACTTAGCATTATTTTAGAGTGCTTTAGTCTCTTATATAGTGCCTTTGGCATAATGGGAACATCTAGCACAATCCTCAATCTTCGCTGAGGAAACCAAATGTTCTATCTCTCTTACACACACATAAACCAACACAGATGTTCCTTGTTTCGGATGACATGAAATTGAAAAGGACGTTTAGTAGGCACAGTAATAACCATAAAAGCAACCACTGGATTGTTGATTATTCTTAATGACTGAGAAGTGATTTTCAGTAAAGATCGGCTTTATAAAAATATGTAATAATATCGTGCATTAATTGCCACCGCAACGCTCAGTTTATCTGAGTCTGGCGCCGTTACTAAATAGTTTGTTATTTGGTAGGTAGAGCAGGTAAAGCAATGAAAGGATCGATGTTTGTCTTTTTTTTCCTTCCCCTTTTATTAAAAAATACAAAGTCCGTAAAGTTAATAAAAGGAGTCTCCCGTACAAAACTATGGAGATCTAATTTTGAGGTACAAAGTATCTCAGTTACTTTCTCTATAAGTTTCCTGGATTGCAGTTGACGTTGGCCCAAGCAACGGGTTGTTGTCTGACAGAGAAATTAAGTTTTGGAGAGTTCAGTCCCGTAGCAGATCTGAACTTACGGAGTTTGCCTATTTCGTAGCAGTTCCGTCCAAGGTGAGGATGGCCTACCCCGTAGCAGGCACGACCAAGGTGAGGGAAGAGGAGAAATGGAGTTTGACTATTCCCGTAGCAGAAAGTGCCTCTTGAAGCGACTCGACGCCTTTTATTCTGTTATGGTACGCTGACTCCGTACTTCCAGACGTTGCCTGCATCATCGGCTGTCTTTGGTTGCTGTTGTCGACTCCCTCCGTCTTCCACTACTATTTATTTACAAATAAAAGCACGTGTTTTTACTCATAGTACGTACTCCGTCTTTTACTACCTTGTTTGTAAACAAACAGCACGTGTTCTTATACAAACTCCGTTGCATAATTCACGTCAATTTACAATATATACAAATAACAGTAATCGGCATCGTAAGTTCTGAAGACAAAATAACAGATTGAGGGTTAAAAACCTTACAATATGCTATCATTATCCCTAACTTATGCTTTAGATTGAGTTTTACTGATTTATTTCATGTTTTTTTTTTTAACTATTTTGTACGGAAAAGAAATAACGATGAAAAACGTACTACTTCGTACAAATCGTGTACAGAAAATCGAACTTCGAATTCTTAATTTCTTGTGAAAAGAGCAGATGTACCTTTAATCGTAACTAATAATAATAATAGGAGTTTAAGTAAAGTAACATAGAAAGGAAAGAAAAGTATCGTAACGGCATAATGCGCCGCTGTTTAGGTGGCAACACTGTCCACTGCGAAAGCATACCAGTTGTTGCAACAGAAATACCTGGAAGATACTTCGCCAGAATCAACCGCATTTCACTGGTTCAAATAGTTTAAGGAAGACCGCGTTTCGACGACAAAGATAGGCGGTTACCAGGCATCAATAGAATTACCGTCATTGTTTGTAAGAGGTCGCGGGGGCACTGTTGACTGCCTCTAAAACCGTTCTTGAGCATCTATACACACGAGTACATGTTTGTCCAAGGTAGATCTCGATGTTGCTTACGTCTAAGCAGAAGCAGTTGCAAATTTCAAAAAAAGAGAACGTATACGCTGACCTTACTCTGTGCGACTTTTTGTTTTTTGTTCCCTTGTCTGAAATTCTGAACGTACTCGTAGGACATATTCCAGGATGCAGTGGTGGGCAAAAAGTATTTATTAAAGATTTGAGTCAACAAATAAGGAATTGTGTATTCGCTTGTTTTTATCGGTCCTCTCTGTGTGTTGTTGATTTACTACTGTCTACAATTTGTAGGTGCCTAATACACAATGTAGAGTAAGAAATAATGTAGAATATTGTTAGATAATATGTGAACTGAACTTGTTTCTATGTGAAAGTAAAGGGTCATATAAAAAGTCTCCGCGGTTTTTTGGTACATTTTTGAACAAAAAATTTCTTTATTGAAAATCAATTTTAATCAAGTCCATATTGACCATTATTA
>JAGDQP010002851.1:0-47850 GCA_022664845.1 Lepisma saccharinum
TTTGATTGTTGTACTGGACATATATTTGACGAATCAAAACGAACTTTACTGATTCGGGTTTGCTTCTGTGTTTCAATACTACAGAAGTAATATTAAATGGTCTTAATAAATCCAGACAAACATGTGGATTTGCCGAACTGTTTCACAGTGTATATTAACGAAATGAAACGGTTCATAAAATACAATGTATTTGCCGCATGGCAATAAATTTGACGAATAACATTTCTATACGGCTGTACCGAAACGATAACTTAAATTATTCTTAATTGATACCAACTTGATTCTGATTAAACGTAAAAACGTGTTTGTTTGCATTCCATTTTCCAAAGTTTCAATGAGAAATCCTTCAAAAACCCGAATTTGCCGAATTGTTTTTGAGAGAGGGGTGTTACACCCCCACACATACCCTTTAGGTTCGCCTCTGAACATCGATGTCTTAGTAGAAGCACCATAGTGCTGTTACCGCCCATAAAATTCATTTTATCTTATCTTAGCAGAAGCTTGCGATGAGATAGATCTACAAGTGAACGTAGAGAAAACAAAATACATGATAACAAGCCGAAACACAGTGGATGAAGGAAATGGAGACATAACAATTAAGAATGAGAACATAGAGAAAGTAAACAAATTTAAATACTTGGGAGCATATGTAAACTAGCAAAAACGAGGTCACCGAAGAAATGAAAAGTCGGTTAGCATCGGGCAACGCATGTTTCCATTCATTTCAGAAACTCGTAACATCACGGTGAATATCATTGAAGTTGAAATTGAAAATATACAGAACTGTTATTCTACTAGTAATACTGTACGGTTGTGATGTCAACCCCGAAAGTTAAACTCAAATTTCTTCTGCCCAGCTATCAAGCAGGCGTTAGACTGCTTTTCAAAGTAAGTGCATAGAGTGCAAAAATACCATAAAAGCTGTAGCGTAACCAAATTTGAAAAATAAGTGGTTCTCATATATAAGAGAGCTATAAGAGACGTGTATAAGAGCTGCAAGTTTCTACCTGATTTGGCTGAGCCGCTAGCCTACGTTATGGGTGCACACACAGACGTACAAATTTAAGTTAAAACAGAACCGCAGTTTTTCGGAAAGCGCTAATAATTCAAATGGATTAGGGTGACTAAAAAATAAACAGTAATTTCTGTGTATGAACCGAACGCGTGAGCGTATGGTGTCGAGACTATGTGGAGAGACGGTGGGCGTGTCTAGACTCCCTGTATGAAGTTATGTGTGCCCCGTGACATCACGCTGATAGTAAAAGGATGAGCGACCAAACTCTTCCCAGCATACTACTATCAAAGTGGTACACAAACGTTGAAATGCGTGGATTAAACGGAGTACCGAAACGTTATTTTAACGTTGTAAATGTACCGAAATGTCCGCCTGTTCAACGGTTTATTCGAAGTTGAATAATGGTTGAGAATAAACTATGAAGAAACGGGTATAGTTGGTCAAAACAGAGCATGAATGTTATCTATTGGTATACACACATTTAGTTTCATGTTATTCACTGCTTTCATCATGATAAACGGTGTTAATTTTCCAGCAGTAAATTATCCAACCGCTGCTGTGGGATTCGAAGCCGCTCCCTTCTGCACTCCTCGTTGGTAGCTCGACACGTTGAAAACTCATCCAAAGATCAACCTTGCGAGTTCGCTACTCTTTTTACTGTATCTATTAACAGGCGCTCTAGAATGCAAATGCTCGCGTCGTTTCACCATCATCTAAGAATAAGAATAAAGAATACTTTCCTTCTTTCTTTGTTATACCCATTTTTTCTTTAACACTTTGACCATCACTGCACTATTAAATTTGAATTTCTCAATAAGTGTAATATGTCGCCTTAGAAAAACGAATACAAGGCGAAATCTATGTCATAGTTGAAAACATTCCACGTTAACGTCCTATTAAAGAAATTAAATGTTCGTTGAAATATAGTTTAACATTCAATCTGTTTTTAACACGCAAATGAGAACTTGAAAAATGTAGTTAATTTCATTGTATTTACTTTTAATTATAATGTTTAAGCAATTAAATTATATCTAATTAAATATTAAAGATAGATTAACATCTATCTTTGTTGAAATATAATTTAAAATTCAGTCTGGTTTCAACGTGCACATGAGAACATAAAAATTAGTTTGTGTCATTCAATTAGTTTTTAATTATATATTTTTTACATCACATACGCATTAAATAAAATCTATACCATAGTTGAAAATAACATATTGAATACACGTTGTATTAACGTATTATTAACGCAATGATGTCTTTGTTGAAATATGGTTTAAAACTAAACGTAATTTTTTCAACCGATAACGGTTAATCAACGAAATGAACCTGAAGCCAACGTTGAAAACACGTATGTGTGCTTTTAATAAATTAAATTATTAAACCAAATGAAATTTTACAAAGAGTAGTTTTGAGTGCTGAACATAATGCCGAGCGAGCTGCAATTTGTCAGAAGCTCTATAACTCAAGAAAAAGATGAAGCATCTTCTCTAAGCTACTGTTAAATTTGAACATCCTGCTTACAGTCCCTCCCGACTTATCACCAAGTGACTATAATTTGTTTAGACCACTAAAGGAAGTGTTAACGGGACAACGTTTATCCGATGACGAAGACATGGAAGAATTTGTGTCCAATAGTCTTCGCACACGCTCCAATACTTCTTATGAAAAAAGGAATCAGAAAACTCCCCATCCACCAGTGATTTAGCGACTTTGTAGCTAAAGTGAGCTATTTTGAATACACGTCTAGCTACCAAAGATTTTCACTATCTCTGTAGTATGTAAATGAATTTAGCTATTTTTGCGCAGCTTTAGCTACAAACATACCCAGTTCTAACATTGCTAAAATACGGTTTTGGCTACTTTTAGATTGTTGTTGAGCTATTTTCAAGAGATTATTGTTGGTAACACTGCCATCTGCTTGGAAAAGTGTGTAGCTGTAAATAGAAACTATGTATCAAAATGATGCGAGAGTACTAAAAATCAACAACAACAACAACAACAAAAAACAATAGATTATTTCTAACAAAATTCCGTCTGATTTTTGATTGACCCTCGCAGTACCTAAGAAACGTTATTTTAAAAGAAAAGAAAAATAGAAAAGAGAGCAAATAGTATTTACCTGTAGTTTCTCTAACTTCCCCAGTAGTTGAAAAATCACGGTTTATGACTGTTCACTATGACGTGAGCATTACGTCATATAAATGTGGAGACTACCATCATTATGTTCTTCTCTTTTATACGCAATTAAAAGAGATTCATTCCGAAAACAGACATTAAATGGAGAAGCCCTTTAGTACATTCATTTGACCATTCCATTTAGTTATGCTAAATGAAACTACATTCCAAAAACCCTCGAGGAAGGTGGAAAATATAAATCGTCTGTTTGTTTATATACAAAAAAAAAAAAAAGATTATTTCCACTTTTTTCTTTCCTTAATGTTTCCTAGACTGCCTTTTTTTTTGTTCTTCATTTTACCTGACAACGGCTTTAATAAAAAGAAGAAAAAAAGAGATGGGGGAAGCCAGCAGAAGCAACTTGTATGCTGCCAACTTTTTAATAAGGTCAAATCTGACGTCACTTTGTTTCTCTCCTCCTGACAAAATGTCCGTTTTTCAAGTGTTTTCCTGAAGTTCACTGGTTCACCACTGTGACCCGATGACTTTTGCTTCAGAAAGTTTTATTACTGAAAAAGTTATTTTATGATGGGGCAAGCGCGTGGTAGTAGTAACAGTTGGGGGGATTGGAGAACTTCAGAAAGACGCACACACACCACCTCACTCATTCTGTGTGTGTGTGTGCGAGAGAGAGAGAGGGAGAGGGAGAGAGAGAAAGTTTACAAAAACTGTTTACCTGATGATGTTAATGTCAAGTGATGTTGTTGAGAGTGTCACTGTAGATATTATTACAAACTGTAAATTTTAATGAGCCATAAGTGTGTGGCGGATTATGAAAGAGAGCGACTAATATGTATAAAAAAAACATTTGAGCGTTCCACGGCTACATTTCGAAAACTAACGTAGTCTGCGGACAGAACATAAACTTCATAGGATAAGTTAATGTACCTATATTCTTTCTTGATATATACACAGAGTGTTTCAAATACGTTGGTCCTAAATCGACAGCTGAAGTCCTTAGAACGAAACAAGAAAAAAGAGTTCCTCTGGAGAAAAATCTAAACATATGTAGTTTAGGAGTGGTTGGTAGACACACAAATGTGACGCGCGTCGTGACAAATGACGTAATATCTCAACGAATTATTGTCAAAAGCTTGTCCGCTCAGTAAATTACAATCCACGTTATACCCTATATCTAGATGTATTTGAACAAAATTTGATTGAACAGTCCACTTGAGGGTGAATTTCTGTGCCTGTCTACTGTCAATGACGTCATAATGATACTCTTTTACATGGAATCCCCCCCTTACGTTTCAGACCTTCAATAATAAACGTTGCTACATTAGAATCTTTGGGTATAATGTCTATTCTGATTTGCTAAGTCGAGAAGTCTTACATCATACCTCGCCAGATTTGAGTGCTTCAAGCTCCAGAACTAGGCACGTTTCAGCATTTCCTCATAAAAAACTTCCATCTTAATCTGGTGTGACGAATTCAATGTAGAGTGTAAAAAAGTAATGGTCCTAAAATTGATCCCTGCGGAACACCTATAATAATCTGTTTAATCTTAGAGCATGCATGGTCTAAGGATTAATTCATTTGATCACGTTTGAACAGTTGTAACGTTTTGAGTGCGAACGAAATTATTGAAGTGCAGACAAAGAAATATTATAATTTAATGAAATTTTGGAAGAAGTATGTATCACCGTATCGCAATTACGTGTAAAATCCAACAGTACTATCAATAAAACAAAAGTAACAACATATGCATTTAAAAACTGGGTCTAAGTGTAGACGCACAGCAAAGAATAATTCGGAGGAAATCACAGATTTTTGTATAACAGCAGTGATAAATCCATCTAGCTAATTTAAATAGTGGCTTTCACACGGACTAACCAGAGTGCAGCATAGAGAAATATATGGGTTAAGTACGAAACCTGTCTGCTCAGCTTAAGCGTGCTTTTCTAGTTTGCGGCTGTCCTAACTTGCCGTTTGTCTCTTAATGATGAAACTCTTAACGAAGTTCGAAAGTTATGACAAGATTTTAACGAAATTTGCAGGAAAAGTTATAGTGAACCATATATCACATTTTTGGGCTTTCAGTGGAATGGCTGCAAACTTGGCCTTACCGCAATACCTTCTCGGTAATATTCCGGAGTGACTGAGGGAGACGAGGAAAAGTCTTCGTAGAACCTACGTGATCTCCCAAAGAACCTAACAGGCAGAAATACGGCAGAGAAGATGGCGTGGGAAGGAAGTCCGCCTAAACCTAGTTTGAAGGTACCATATCGGCATTAACTTCGTGCGACTGAGAATAAACTTTGGAATAAGCTCAATCGGGGTGGCTGGCCGCTGGGATCGAACCCATGAATTCCATGATACAAAACGAATGCTCAGCCAAGACAGCTACGGTCACTCGGTGAAAGAACCCTCAGTAATCTTTTATATGTAAACCCGAAACATATGTAACACTAAATTGTCATATTTTGTACATAGATACATTTAGGTCCGAGGTTGCTTCGTTCAAAATATTGACAGTTTTAGATCACATGATAAAAGCTTACCTCTTACTTCTTTTTTGTGCGTCAATGTCACTTGTATCCAGGGCTCGAAATTAGCGGTGGTCCACTGGCCGATGACCAGTAAAAATTCCCAAGGGCCAGTGACTAAAAAATATCAGTGGTCCTGTAGGTCAGTGCTTTCTAAAGTTCCAATATATGAGGTACAGTCAATAAATGACGAGGCAGAGGATTTTTCACAGTAATTATTTCACTAACCTTAAAAGTATTGTGGGCAGTTGTTAAGGCCATTGTGATATTAGCCGCAGAATGTTTTGCTCGTAGAAATCCTTCGGCTGATGTTTGAACAAATTCCGGACGTACTCCTTGACTTTATCGTCCATTTGAAACCGTTGTCCCCGCTGTGCTCACCAAAAGTGTGGAAGTCACATGAGAATAGATCTGGACTATAGGAGGGATAGCTCAGGACTTAAACTGCTGTAAACGTTGATTTGTTGCTTTGGCTGCGTGTGGTCCAGCGTTATATAGCACTTTTCAGCTGAATGAAATGGACACAGACGCTGCTCAACTAGCATCCTTTTGACATTTGTTTCGAGACACGTACGCCATTTAGCGAGAGAAACACGCAGTAAACGTCGTCTTCACACCATTACCTACATTTCAGACCCGTCTTCCGTTTTCTCAATACCATAGTGCTCGTGAAATATTCTCTGCCTCGTTATTTATTGACTATACCTAGTATTAATAAACATACTTGTAGGCTGTATTTAACGTTTTACAGAAATTCCTCCTTCTTTCTGTTTTGAAAGACAAGAAATAAAAATCGTGAAATAGCACAATCTTAGGACATATTAGCTGATTAACACCTCTGCCGCAAGTGCAGGAGACAGGAAACATAACTCGTATGCAACACGGATACGCCGTCTTGTCACTGAATCCATATCGTGTACTTATTGACGTTGCTTCGGCAGTATCCTTCTTTATAGACAATGGAGAAACAGTCCGACGCCCCAATATTTCTCCCTATGGCCCCAGACTCCCAGCAGATTCTTCCAAATTGCGAAATTAAATAAATAAACGAAATGCCAACCGGGTGGCCGTGCGGTCTACGGCGGTAGGCCAACAGCTCGAAGGTCCCTGGTTCGAGTCCCGGCTGGGGCATGGGTGTGGATTTTAACTAGGTGTAAAGAGCCGAATCGTGACTGGCCGAAGTCCAAGGTTACTGGACTGACCCATATAATATCAAGTTTACCAAATAAACGAAACGAAAGTTACAGGTATACGCATCTTAGCAGAAGGTATACGCCAATGTGTAAGGTTAACCAGAGGATATACAGCGTCTACCTCCGTATATCCTCGACTACAATCCTGACAAGCAACACCGGATTATCCATAGATATTAGGTCTGTTAAGTTGTAGTCATTCGAGTAACGTTTGTGGAGGAAACTGTCTGAACTTAATTAATTGTGTTATAAAACTAAAGCCATTGTTCCACTTTCAGATATTCCAGCAAACTTTAGGTAGCATCTCTGTCCGAAAACATAGAACAAATCCCCTCTTCAACCTGACATTATTTGACAAAATGATATGTAAAAGTGAAGTTACTTTTCAGAACACATTGAATCTCGTATATAATAAGTGATGAAATATTATGAAATTATGGAAATATGGAGAGAGGGAAAGGAAAAAGGAATATGAATAGTTGGGGTTTGAAAGGTAGTGTGTACTAAATCCAATAATGAAGTTTGAGAAAATGACGTCAGAGAGGGAGTAGACGACATGTCAATTTAGTGTACCAAGGATAGTGTGCGAAAGTGTGTCAATACTTATCTATCTCCCACGCATGCGCGAGATCTTTCAGATGTTGCTTTGTGCCTAACTCTTGTTCAATCCCTTTTTAAACTTCTCAATACAATTGTAAATGCTAGGTGGTAATAAGCCATGTCTCCATGTTGTGTTGACCATTTCTTATAGGTTACAGTCCCTAGTAAACCTTCCGGTTACAAAAAGAGGACAATTTGTAGCACACGAAAGCGGACCAGCCATATTTAGCGATTCTGTGAAAATAAGAAAAAAGATTTAGCAATATACCCACGGGAATGTGATCACAAGGTGAACAACGCAATATACGTGAACAAGGCGTGGATATTTTTTTGACTATCTTCACATATCGAACGTAATGTTGAAATGTGAGGAAATAATACCGATACAGAGGGAAAGAAAGTGAAAATGAGGAAGAGAAACAATGTCCAGTTAATTTTTGGAGGGTACTGTGTAGCAACTATGATATGGTCAAATATTGAGAAATGAACAGGGCATTAGAACAGGGAGAGGGGAAGTGCGTTGCAGAGAGAAGATTTCAAAATCTGATACTGTTCGCTTACATAATATAGATGGGAATTGATGAGTTGAATTAGATATTCAGTTTTTCCTTCTGCATTGAGTAAGAGCCTTGAATTGAATCTATCATGCATAAAGAAAAGGGAAATTTCATTGTCATTTGGGTATTAAGGAGAATCTTCAATGCATTCCCAGCATTCATTAGTTGATCTATCTATCTGTGTTATTGTGTCAATTGTGGTTCGTGTGATAGATAGCTACTGAACTAGAAACAAGTCATTGTCATGAACTTGTGACGAAGGTTATGTGGAGGAAAACCGTGAGTATTTGAAATTAATTATCTATGACTTAGATTGTTGAAGATATATGTGCTTCATTTCATTTGTGGTTAAGCTGTCGTATATCAAATTACATCCATCTGCACTTGGGAAACTATATGTACCAGGTAAATACTTATATTTCACATAATCTACAGTAGGATGAAAGAAAGCCATATTAATTGAAGACCTGAATAGAGAAACATCCCAAGTCCACTTTTTTCATATTTGCGTTTTTTCTGTTCATCGGTATCTATGTTCCAAGGGTTACCCACTTGCATAAATATTACATCCTAATAACTCCACCACATAAACCTCATTTTAATAGAAAATAATTTCCGCTGAATAGGATAACATACGAAGACCTTGGACTGTTTTTCATTCCTCCTGACAAATGTACTCCGGTGGACTTGGGATGTTTTTGAATTCAGGTCTTCAATTATGAAATTAATTTTCGAATTTCGATGTGATAATTTGAATTTTATTTATGGCCTTTAGGCATCTAAGGCTCAGGCCGGGATAGGGGAAGGGAAAGGAATCGGAAAGGCGTCGACCAGGGCCTAGGTTGAAGGTGCCATCGCAACATTTGCGTGGTGTGACTGAGGAGAAGCTCTGGAACAACCTCAGTCAGGATGGTCAGCCGCTGGAATCGAACCCACGACCTCCCAAATGCTACGACAACGATCTAGCACTGAGCTACTGCGGCTCGGTATATGATAATTCGAGAATAGAACAAAACAAACAAAAAATATGATAAGAAGCCTATTCAGCAATAGCGTCACAGCCTACGACTATAGGCAAAAATGTTTATCTTCTTATAAATTGGAAACAAACCGTAAGTAAAACTGAAGCCTAAAAAAACGATTTTCGTGTTCTTTTCGAAATCCAATGTGATTTGTGTTGAAAGCTGGATCATTAGGTTTTGTTTGTTCGACTCCCGCAGTGGTCAAGTGGTCTGGAGATCCTGGGAACTCAGTTGCGTTAGCTTTGCAGTAGGAAGGCCCTGTGAACAATTCCAGCGAGTGTCTATCCTAACTGAGGCTGTTTCAGGGGTTTCAATCAGTCACACAAAGCTAATGTCGGAATTGTACTTTAAAACTAGGTCGTGGTCTACATCCTTCCTACCCTCTTCCTTACCTTATCCCAACCTGAATAAAAGTTGACTTAAGGGCATAAACAAATTCAAATTCAAGTTTGGGGTATGAGGTATAAAAGGCACAGTGTCTTGTGTCCACATCCCGACTAGAGCATGAATGTCTGAGGAAATTAGAATCTTTTGTCTTATTCAATTGGAACGTGTAAATACTACTACTACTACTACTACTAATAATAATAATATAGTGGTTAGAGCGTTGGATTCATGTCCGTGTGGTCCCGAGTTCAATTCCCGGCTGGAGCACTCCACTTTTCGGCGTCCACCCAGCGTCGAGATTCAAACTGGAGGGTCACGTGAATAAAAACGTGACGACCACTTGGTAAGCCCCTGATACACCTGTTCGTGGTCAAGGTGACGCATAGTGCTGATTCCACGGCCGGGCACTTAAGTGGACGCAGTTCCACCAACCGCGGACAGGTGGTGTTGGGAGAGGCTCAGGTCCTTTCGGTCTGTAACGCTAGTTGTTATAATAATAATAATACTTTTGGGCCATTTTAGTAATTATAGACTTCGGCCCGTCACGATGCCATTACCTGTTAAGTTTTAAGCCCACAAACATCCATGTCCTAACCGGGGTTCAAACCCAGAACTTTGAAGACGCTGGCCTGATGCTTCAGATCGCATGACTACCACGGCTGGCGGAATGTATAACTGTAAAGTTCCCATATGTGGGGAGGCTCCCTAATTTGGAAAAGCTTTAAATTTGGAAACACTCCCCTCAATAAGTAAATGTCTATAATACTATCTATCTCCATGCTTCCTTTCAAATATGTTTTCGCAGAAAGATGCACGATAAAAAAGGATATCTTAAACGATAAAATAGCTATCTGTGTACGTATAACAAACGATTAACAAATTTGCAGTTACCAAATAATAATATTATTAACAATTTTGTTAATAATAATATTATGTAGAACTCCTGTAATAATCCCAATTCAGATGATTAACAGAAGTGTGGACGTAAGCTTTCTGAGTCTAATAAGTCTCACTAACCTTCATTTACTCGTATATTTGGCATGAGGATTGATGATTATTTATTATTGCAGTATTTCCTTCATAACATTCGTCATTGTTGTGTAGATGAATTTACGTAACTGTTGTCTGGTGTGTTAGTGTCGTGTTGGTAGAGCATAGGTATTGTTGACTGAAGTTAGGACAATAATAAATAATTAATAAGCATTCTTTCAATAGGAAAAAAATTGTCTGAAATTTAAACAACTCAAGCTTTCACTAAGCTTAATTTAAGCTAACAAAAAGTCGCTATGAATTCCACATAATTATTATGAATACTCGAATGACGGACGCACTCTAATACTCACCTTGCAGTGAGGAAGTCTGTAGAATTGTGATGAGCAGAATAATGTCTGCACAAGACGAGATTCTTACTAAAAAAGAGTTTCACAATATCTCGTTACAAGGTTATTTATACATCCTCTGAAATCACGCCGATGTGACGTCAGTTTACTTGTATAATGTGGCGCAAAATTCAAGATTCTATATGAATTTTTCAAGCTGTATGTATTTTACCATATCCCTATCTGTTGCCTTGATTTATTGAGCATTTTATTTATACAATAATTGTTTTATAACAGTTCTCTGCGTAATATTTGATTGAATTTTTTAGAGCGAACTCAGAATTTCTTCTAGTTTCTGTACAATATTTGCTAGAAATTCATATAAAATATAATTACGTAGTATCATCTTTTAATGCTGCTTTTAAAATTCCTCCTTTTTTACTCTACAACCAGGTTACGCAGGAATAAAGAGCGCATAGACAGTAAAAGGAGATGATGTTTATGAATTCAGCGACAAGCATAGAAAATAAAAACGTTTTAAATCTTCTTTCTTCCACACTCCTCCTTCTCAGTTACAGAGATAATTATTACTCTTACATTGTTACGCCACCTGCTTTCATGTGCAATTTTTCTTAACTCAGGCTTCTAGCACATATAATGTGTTTATGCACGGTAGTTGCCAAAAGATTTACACCTATAATAATAACTGTTGAGTGACCATTCTTCCCGCGCTCTTTGTTTTATTAACGTTTTTCATAAGAACATAATGATCAAAGGCAATACTTGCACGTATACATCATGCAATAGAGGGTAACTAAGCATTATAATTATTTTTATGACACCGTACACAAGATTTTGTGGTAACATGGAAGATAAAACCATACAAAGTACGAACAAGTGTTTAAGATGTAGTTTTCTGTAATCAGATCTTCATGGATGTGACAAATAGTTATTTAGCGAAATATTACTTCACCAATTTCAGGTTAACACATCCCTAAACATAGTGACAAATAGCGTTACACTCCTACCCCGCCTTGAGTTGAAAATCCTTAATAAGCCACTGCTGGGAAGGTACTTCAAGTCATTTTTTAGCCTTCTTCAGTAGTACCAATATTGCACTTCCTCTTTAGTGGCGCCAGACAAAATGCTCTCGGGAATCTGTTTATTTTATTTTGCCTGTCCGCTCGTCAGTAACGCAGTTTACAACCTTATTGAAAGCAAGTAAAAAACTGAATTGCATTTATGTCGTTAGGCGTCTTTGACTCAGATCATGAGAAGGAAGGGACGAGAGATGTGGCAAGGAAGCTGACCAGGACGTAGTTTGACTGAGAACAGCCTAGTGAGGCTGAGAACAAACCTTGGTCATAAAGACCGGACGCCAAGGCAATCCGAATCCAAAGCTAACATTATACTAACTGAACTACGGCTGTTCATCAAGCAGATAGAAGTGAAAATAACTTGATTTGAATGAATTGTTATTAAAACGTCGTAAACTGGTGAGCTTCTACGTATAGGACCTAAAGTTTTTGGGAAAAGCGGGCTCCGAGGCTCCAAAACACTCCATTCAATGGAACCCACTAAGGAACTTGAACCGGCGCCCACGCTGTGTTAAGCATTTGCTCAACGGGAGTCCCATTTCGTATTTGAAATCAGTGACTTCAATGCACACTAAAGTTTCTTATCAGCTTCTTTCCATTCATACATCTATATTGCTTTACCATTATATATATATGAATAAACTATACAATATCCACTGCAGAAAAAAAGGGGAAGGTAACCCTGACCTAATGAAACGCACAGTTTCGGTTTTTGGAAATCCTGGCTGGGAATCGCCAAAAACTGAAACGACCCCAACCCAAGATCCAAAAGAGATCACACACACAATTCCTGACTAGGTGAAGTCAAAACTACAACACCAAAACAATCCAGGAATGCAAATAGGGTCGCCAGGAGCCTAGAGTACCCACGCAACGCATCTAACCTAAACTCTAGCTCCAAACATTTTCTGCACCCCAGACGAACGGCGCAGAAATGCCTTCCAGATTTAAGAATATCTGGGAAAGAGGATTCCAGATCCTTGTGGTCGCTGTGAAAAAATAATAATTTAGAACGAGGGAGGAAATACCGATAAGGCGACACCTTTAATTAGATCGTCGGTTCATACTCTGAAGTACCAGCTGGTTCAGATTAGCGATAGATTAAGAAAGAAAACGCAAATCTATACTTGGGAATAATCTCAAACGATAATACGCATATTAATTCATATGTGACTCATACTGTGTCTTTATTCACTTCGAAGTCTACAGGGTGGCAAAAGACCATGTCTTACCTTTACCTTAGTAGGGCCCACACCTGTAGTCTGGAATCGCAATTCCTGAAATAAAGACGAACGAACACAACGAATGACGGTCGCAACTCAATCCAAACGTAGTGTCATAACGCAAAAATGCAAATAATATTTATTCACTCAAATCACATACTGGAGTCACTTCATATATCAACGCAGAAATAAACAGAAATTCCATATGTAGTTCCTTTCCCAAGTTATCACATCTCAGCTGGCGAAAGAATCCTACCACTGGCCTACGGATTTATGAACGAACCTAATCTAATTAAAACGCATCACTCAAAACGATAGGTTTACCGAAACACAGAAATAATTTAGTATCAATTGCTGTCAAACTTCACGTAATGATTCGTAGTTAAATTCCAATGAATATCATGGCAAACATTAAATAACTCACTGCACATCATACATATTGCTATACACTGTATATGGATTATCAACTAATGCCTTAAATCGTACCTAGTTAACTGAGAGGACTTCTATATTACGTTCACTGAACAGAAACACAAGATTGTTCGAAGAAATATAAAATATTCCAGAATTTCAATTTATTAGACTGAATGTACATAATGTTAGCTTGCGGATATGATAATTTCTTAAGAATCAAAACAGAATTACTGTTGAGCTGTAGGAACAAACAAATTTGAATCGTCTATCTGGTATACATTGAATTAGTTAAGCAGAAATGGAAGTTAGTTTGTCGGATATAAATGTCCATAAGTTCTATAATAATTAATAAATCTTACTGAAATTTTTACAAGTTATTCCAAAAACATTGTTATTTAATTTAGAAAAGATTTATCACATTATTACTTACACGAATGAAGTTATTGTCCAAAATACATCACAATGAAAGAACCAAGTTAGCCTTGTTAAAGGCATGACGTCATTACCGATGATTACTAAGTTACACAATTGACGTTCTGAATAGATCTTGAATAATGAAAAATAATAATATAAAATGTGACTATTTACCGGAGAATAGTGGCTGGAGTTGAAACCAAGATTAACTAATCATTTCGAATTATTGAATTTACAATTTACATAAAAAAAACCGGTACGCAAAGATGGCTGAACAGGCAGGTAACTAATTTGACTATGTAATAGAAAATATGCGGTTACTGTCACCATTGCTAACCGGGAATTTCGAAAGAATTTGGAAACTGGAGACGAAAATTATGGATGTGGTTATTAAAATCTAACGCTCCGATATTTAAAATGTAGAAATTCGACCAATAGCGGCCCCATACTGAAATTTAGCACATGTTACACATACTGACAAATAATCTCCGAAATATAAAATACTGATGATTCTATTGCCGTGAAATTTTGAAGTAATTTCTTGAGATGAACTTCTTATTAGAACTTGTATCTGTATAATTTTCTTCTTAGAACGATTGATATAATAACTTCCGAAGTGGACGAAATGAAATGTGTTTTAATATTCAAAATATATCTTTTATATTTACCAGTAGCTGTTAGGGCTCGGGAAAGGCAAAATTACTGGAAGCCCCGACGTCCGTCCTTCGGCGTGAACAAAATGGAACTAACTAACGAGGCGAGGGAAAGCAGTTCTCCCATCAAACGGAGAAGAAAGCTGATTCACACCAATCAGCAAAGAACAAGTCACGAAGCATTGACTAGGGTCCAATCAAAAACAAGCAATAGATCCAAGTCATTGCTGCGTGACTAACGAAAACCTGGATGGATAACGATTAAAACCCAAAGCAAAAAAATAAAAACGAAACACGCTCAAAGCGTGACAAAACCAACCAAAGAGAATGAGCTAAGGAGAACACACAGAAAGGAAACAGAACGTAGACTAAGAAAATAAAAGTGGGGGGGGGGGAGAAAATAAATGAAAATGGAACAGCAACTAGGCTGTTACACTAAATTCAAGGTAACAATCCAGTTTTTTTTGTATGACTGAGAGAAACAATGTTGTGAGCAGGATTGAGCTTACGTTACCTTACTGTAAAAAATGTACACAAGAATTGCAACTTTTTACAGTGTATTCGAAATGAACGTCCTCCACCACCGAAAATGGTCTTTTCCTTAATACTACTTCCTTTTCTCTCTCTGGTTCCTTATTAGATCTGAATATTCTAATTTTATCGTTTATTTTAGCGAATGGGAATTATTGGTGGGGAAAATCATTTGCAGTTGCACTTGGTACGAACTCATTTCCTTTCATCCGCTCTTAAAACATACCAGTAAATTCTGATTTTCCAATGACCAATATTCTCAATAGAATTTGCTAGTATTAACAGATATCGCTTATGCATGTGTGTGTCTCCCTGAAGGTAATTCGTGTACTTTGGTTCCCTGTCAGATTCTGAATTAGCATTGATACAGACATTTATAGCTGTTTATGTCTATCCAGTGAACATCAATTGATTGTGCATACTCTCAGGTGAAACGTGTTAGCATTGACAAGGATTAATGGGACGTTACCCTCATTGCTGCTCATGTATGTCACTTGATTATGTATTGTCAAAGACAGTTATCATCGATAGAGCATGTACTAGTAACTTGGTGTCTCCCCCTACACCCTATAGTTCAAACCAGTAACGCTTTCACTCTGTTTCGTCGTGTAATATTCTACGTGTGATGTGGTTGGCAATGAAAATTAGTGGTACCGTTTCATATCCTTGGGGAATGCCAATTCCTAATTGTTTCTTCTCAGGTATTATCAATTAAATCAGTGCAGATTAAGGTGATACCGAAAAGTATAACACAGCTGGCTTGATTATAATTATTATGATAATTAACTTATGAAGCTAGAAACTAATGGTCGGTCGTATTATCTCTCGCTCTGATTCAAGATTAGACTTTCGTTTGTTTCAGTCCCGTAGAGAAAGTGTCTTCTGTTCCCAAGGGTTGTGCGGTGCGGGAAGGAAATTTTTCCAGTCGGAACAAGATGGAAATGGAGAGGAGCCTTTTCGGAAAATTGAGAAATTTTCCCCAACTTTCGAAACCTTCCAACGTCTCAAAAATTCCTTACTTTTAAGTCTTCACGTGTTATCGGTAATTCTTTTTTTCTCGAAGCTTCCAGAACTTTTGGGAATTCATTCTCTCAAAGTTTAGTTTCGTCTTGGGAATTCCCAAAAGTCTAGACTAGGAAGAGCACTTATTTTTGAGTCTCATGAGGGAGACCCTCAACAGTATTGATACCTTCATTATGTGAGGGTCAGCGAGGATAAGTGACAAGTTCTAATGTGAGGATAATTGAGAATAAAGCTTCAACGTGATGGTGAGAATGACTGAGGGTGATGGTAGTTTCAATTTCGGAATAAGAGCTAAGTTGAAAATTGTGAGCGAGGGTTGTAGCAAAAGTTGGAACCTCAGGGTGAGTGAGGCTTATGACGAAGTTAAAACGTGAGGGCGAGGTCGAAGCGAAAATGTAATAGTGGAGTTAATCGAGTTTTGATGAAATTTAACACCGTCGAGTCGGTGGGTGTCATTTCAATGAACGCCTTATAACCCAGGTGTTCCGAGCTTCATTCCCGGTGGAATTAATTAAACGTAGTGCTTCCGAATTTATCTTAAAACTCTGAATTTATCTTAAAATCCTTGGGATTTTATCTTATCTGTTGGAAGGTAATACCAAAAACAAGGGGAACTTCGGATTATAAACGAACCTCTGAGAAGAGCATAAAGCATTGTCACTATCACCATCAGGTCCATTCCACAGAAAACAGGACCCAAGGTTCTACACGTGACATAAGGGGCGACCACGGTGATCGTATGGTGTGAGGAGTCAGACTTAGGATCTAGCAGGTTCTGGATGCGAATTCTGACTGGAACATGGAAGATTGTGAATTTTAACAAAAGTCGAAACGTGATGGGCAGAGGTCACTGAATGTACCTAAATTTCTAATGAGAATTTTTTTTCAAATTTAAAGAGTGAATACATTCAAATGAAACAAAATGCAAGTCCTTGAAATATATAACTCCATAAAGTTTTTGAAAGAAGATACAATTCGAATCACGTGTCTTGCACGTGATAATCTATGATTAATAACTGAGAACACACACTTCCTACGAAATTTTTCATTTTGCCCAAAATTCACACTATTACATTAAATTTTCAATCATACTATTTTGCAGATATACTTTTGCACTGCACTATAAGGAAAAAATTAATAAAGAAATTGTATGTATGGTCCCATACGTGACGGTAGTTTGGTCCTCTATCATCAGGAAAGAGAGCTCGGTGACTGTTGGTCTTCATTACAATAAGGAACAGTTTCCCCTCTTCCTCTGAAGAAAATAATATTGGTGACTTCAGAGAAAGCTGTAGCGTGATGGAAATTAGGTTTTTAAAGGAAACAAGAGAAACACAATACGAAGGAAACGAGGAAATATAGAAGACAACGAGAAGGAGCAGCTAGAATCGGAAAAGAACGAAGGAAAAATCAGGAAGAAGGCGGGGGTGGTAGCACCGCGTTGTATGTTTTTAGTGCCGTGTGGTCTTGTTTTAATAACTTTTACCGGAAGACCAATGGGAAATTCGTGATAGGAGAACCTCGAGTACTTCCAACGTTGTAGCGGGTTGCGTGACGGTCTAGGAGTAAGAAAACGAATGATGAGAGACCAGAAACAGAACAGACAGTCGTTCCCATTCGTGCGTCAATATTCTCGTTAACGATTCTGAGGGAAGGAGTGGAAAGTTTAGGAAAAAAAAGTTGGTTGTTTTGCACCGCGACTACAACCATTCAACAAATAATTTACTTTAAAGAAGAAAAAAAAAACTGGTTTGGTTTTGCTAGCGTTAAACTTGGTCGCTTGTAGTTCATGACGGCCTCTAATTAGGAAAAAGCTTGAAGCCTATTTTAGAAATGTACTCGTTTGTGGTGCTTTGTAATTCGAAATAACACATGCCAACAGAGGAAAAGAGATTAACAGTTCTCATTTGACTTATTTAATTTACATTTTATGGGTCTTACAGACCTTGATGACCTTAGCCTTTAAAGGGGTGGCGTCCCTTGACGAGTACTCTTTTGGGGACAGGTCTTGTATCTGGTACCTGAGCGAAAGCCTCAAATACCTGTCAGTTTGGGCGCCAGAGGATTCGAATCTTTTTCCTTCCCCAATGTCGATCCGAATTCCACGGATACGCCGTAGCACGTTGGTAGAGCGTTACTGTAGCAATCAGGAGATCGTGGGTTCGATCCCAGCGACCGACAATCCTGACTGAGGTTTCTCCAGGATTTATCCTCAGTCCCACTAGGAAAATATCAGGATGGCACCTTCAACATAGGCCCTGTCCGACACATTCCCAAATGGTTTCCTCTTCCCTATCCCGGCCTGAGCCATAGCCTAAAGCCGTAAATAAAATTCAATTCACGGCTATAACCGCTACACCACGGCGGATAGATTAATAGATGGAGTGGGGCAGACAGATAAATACAGGGTTAGAATCGTGAGTCGACAAAGGAAATAACAGGGTAAAAGTGCACTAACAAAGGATGTTTGTTTCTCTTAGGCAACACTGATTTATTGCGTATTAGTAGTAGCCGGTGGTTAGAGAATCTCGTTTTCGAAATTTACAGGGAGGCCACCATCTTTCCTGTTACGTAACTGGTTTGTAACGTAATACGTGATGTCTAAGTAAAGCTTCCAAATCATTCTTTGGAAGCTTCTGCCTTGGTTCAGTGGGTAGAGCATTAGCTTGTTGAGTAAAGAAGCCGGGTTCGAATCCCGACGGGTGCATTTTTTCCTTTCAAAATACATTTCTATACGCTCATATCTATTACTAATATATGTTTCCTTGTATTTTTTTTTCGTAGATGAGGTGATATGATTAACCATAGGTTAGGTTAGGTCAGGTTCTGTTATGACCTGACCCAGTTCACAAAATTCCAATCGCGAGACGTTCGTTCCGGCGCTTACTTTTTTTTCTTGGTTTTGCCATGTTCCAGAAGTATTTGTGTAGCTGATCGCAACCTACGTAGACTTAAATCACGCCACGTATAGACCTAAATAAACGAATAAACCAGCTGCTTTATTACAGAATTGGCTTTAGTCACTTTGGGACGATTTTGAGAAAACTCCAAAAGATATTGTAATTATAGTGTTAATGACACAGTTTAAAAGTTTTCATCACAATTCTTTTGATGGTCTGAGCGTTGTATAACTGACATCTTTTCTGTACTAAAAGATTTAAGTTAAATACAGTATTATTTCATGTAGCTCAGGTAACTTTTTTGCAATAAACTCTTGAAATACTTTTTAAAGAATTAATAATCATACTAAGCTGTTAATAGAGTACTCGCCTCATTTATCATTGAATTAGTTTATCAAACTTATCTATGGCACACAGGTTTAAATCTGGTATCTAGTATTTCCGTTAAAATGCTTTTTCAATAGAAAATATATCAGATAATACCATGGGGTTATCATGTCGTTACTCTGAGTCTGCAACTCTGAAGCCTACTATGGGACCACTTACTGCTATATTATGGGCTATTTATTGCTTATTCATTTATTGTATTGAATGTATAATTGTTTTATATTGTTGTTATTATTATATTTCACTAATAACAAGTGAACTAGTCTTGAAAAGGTTCATAAGCTGTTTGATAAGCAATTTCGTAATTGTGTCTTGGGTTGCATACTATTAGGATGTTTCCTGAGGTGCTCGATAGATGTCACAACAGTTTTAATGTGGACTCGGAATATAAAACATGTTGTTGTGTTGTTGTTGGTACAAATTAAAGAGTTGTATAAGAGCACAGTAATACTTTATGCAAATCGACGTTGCCATAAGTCATTCTGTAAGAATTACTGTAAATTATTATGTGAGCTTATTAATTGGTCGTAAATACTTATTATACCTGTGAATATAAATAGTTATATCAGGGTTACTTGACAGAGACGGAGAATTCATCCTATCGTACTATGTTAATGTACTTTCTCTGAATATATAGTTTCCTTCTGATTTAAAGTCTTTCATTTGTTTGGAGTTTTAGTTTATCAAATATTCCAGGTCCTTGCGAAGCTCCGGTACTTTATAATTGTTATAGCTCTACAGATATTCGACGAAAGCCATTTGTAGCCCACACTGGAATAGACTTGGGGCGCGGTGGTTATCTGTGAAAGCTGCCTGCTACATACCAAAAAATTCGTAATTCGAACGAAATTTACACGCCCTGAGAAATTCATTTCAGAAGTATATATGAAAAGTGGCCGCACAGCGATTGCAAGAGGACTGAATCAGGAAAGCAACTCTATACGTAATAAGTATATTGTTCGTTAATAATAATAATAATAATACTATATTCAATTTTCATAATGATGTCCGAACGTGAGGGCTCAAATAGAAGTAATGACGATAATCGAACAGTGTCTGAAAATGAAATGGAAATGCAAGTGAAGAAACGACATAGACGAAAATTATATAGACTACAAGGAGAAAAGGGTGATAAGGATCATTTGAGCAAAAACAGATGTACGATGCGCATACATCTAAAATACAGTTACTCACTGGAAAATTAAATGCTTTAGAGGAATTTAGACAACTGGAAGATGAACTTACGACAAAATCTGTTAACTTGGAACAAGCAATGGAAGATCAGCGTGTAATGTATGAAGGTCGTATTTATGAATTAGATAGAAGCTGTACTATCACTAAAGAGAAGAATCTACAAAGCATGAAAAGAGAACAACGTAAACGAATCTTAGGCAATAAAGTAAACATCCATAATCTAGATTATAATTCCTCCGATAGTAATAATCTTAATTTATCAAGTAAATAAGGTAATGATTAATAAATACAGAAGAATGACAGTTAAATGGTGGAAAGTTAAAGATTACTTTAAGCAGATAAAGAGGATGAGAAAAGATATAAGAACCATTAATCCTGTATTGCCTGGGAGAATTATCACTTTATTTATATTTAAAATGCTACCAATTTACATAAAGAATTAGTTTAATAATTCTGTCCAGAAAATATCTGTCTAGTGAGAAAGTAAAATCCCTGGAAAATTAGTATAAAACAATGGTTAGCGATCAAAGTAAAGTAGATAAATATAATAACGTCGAGGATTTGAAGGAGAATACACCAGTGAATAAAGAATGTGTTGATAGAGAACTACCTAGTATATCTATACACAATGATAGGAGGCAAATAGTAACAGTAATTAGAAAGAAACAACATGAGACCAATCAAAGGGTAGACAGACTAGTTTTACCTTCAGTGATTAGTGAAATAGAAAAACCGATGAAAAGTAAAGATGAAGATATCGTAAAAGTGAGTAATAGAGAGCACTGCGATATGTGAAGAAGAAGAGGAACTAACGTATAATATTCCAAGCAAGTCGAAAGATGAAGAAGAACCATTGATAAGTGACGAAAGAAGAAGAAATGAATGTAAGGACTATAAGAAATTGATAAACGATATGTACCAAAGAGCTTTGGAAAATTTCAATAGAGATAGGCGTAAAAAATCTGTAAATATATGTACTCAAATAATTGACGTTGTACATAAGTATCATTTAGATTATAAATTGTATGAACATGTAAAGATTCTATATAATAAATCATTTATCGATATAGAACAGTACTTATAAAGGAATGTTAAAAGGACAAAATACTTCAAGATGGAGATAGAGAAGAATTATTAATAATGATTTATAAATTCTTATTGGTTGAATAACTATGAATGATAATATGGTATACATCAAAGTACCAACAGAATTATTTATTGTAAAAAATGACCTTATGCGATCATATTGGGAGAAAACTTTTAGAACGTTTACAGAAATTGTTTTCTACATTAAAGATAATCAAATACAAATGGTGAATGATAAGATTCAGTTAACTTATTTTAAATAAATGATGTAATTAAAAAAATGATCTACTACCTAAACAAATATTTCAATATTGATTAATACAGATATATCTAAAAGATTATTAAATATTATTAGATTCAAGTGAATCGGAAATAATGATTATTGAGTAATTATTATTATAAGAAGAAACTATTCAAACTATTACGTAGAAAGAAAATATTAACAATATTTTATATATATTTAATTAGCATAAATATTATGAATTATATATGTGTATAGCTAATTTAATAATACAAAACCATGACAAAATATTGAGATTGTGACAAAAGAGTTTTAAACCAATATAAATATGTATAAAAAGGAATGCTGATAATTAAATATATGATGGAATTGAAAATATTTATTTAAAACATATATTTACAAAAGTTATTTACAAATTTTAATTATTATTGTTATATGTTAAACTATTTAACATAAAGTAATGAAATATTATGAATGAAAATTAAAAAAATGAATTAAATGAAACCGTATATGTAATATCTATATTTATATGTTATAATTTAATTGAATTTAATGAATTTTATTTTATTCTGTTTTTACTCATTCGGGGCATTGTGCTATGGAACCTTTTATTGCTATATTATGGCCTATTTATTGCTTATTCATTTATTATATTGAATGTATATTTGTTTTATATTGTTATTGTTATTACATTTCACTAATAACAAATGAACTAGTCTTGAAAAGGTTCATAAGCTGTTTGGTAAGCAATTTCGTAATTGTGTCTTGGGTTGCATACTATTGGGATGTTTCCTGAAATGCTCGATAGATGTCGCCACAATTCTAATATGGATTTGGAATATAAAACATGTCGTTGTGCTTTTGTTGGTACAAATTAAATAATTAAATTAGAACACAGTAATACTTTATGCAAATCGACGTTGTCATAAATCATTCTGTAAGAATTGTTGTAAATTATTATGTGAGCTATTAATTGGTGGTAAATACTTATTGTACCTGTGAATGTCAGGGTTAATTGACAGAGAAAACCAGGTAACTTAACCTAGTCTAACTGTGATTGGTCAACGTCACTAGCAAGTACGTCATGTAGCGTACGCACGACTGATATAAGTGCGTGCACTGCCACAATAGGATTGGCGGTGTCTTTTCAGTGTCGGAGAGTATAAGTTACCTTGGGAAGCAGTCATTGCACTAAGACTGATCATCTTGTCATCATCATAGTCGTACTCTTTGTGTACACTTTCATTCTACAATACAACTTCATTCATTCTATCATGAATGGCAATGAGAAACTTCTGGCAAGCATCAACTCCCACCAACCGTTCAACGTCAATCTTCAAATTCATCTGCAGATGCAACATTCACTTTAGTAGGAACCATTCCCAAGCAAAAGCATAGCACTGAATTTTTATCCTATCAATCCAGTTCACGATCTCGATCAGTTTCCCCTATACAAAACAGTTCAAAATCGCCTCCTAACAAAAAGTCACATCGTGAAGATTCCGATTCTGACTAAAATATTCAAATGACAGCTTCAGACTATGAAAAAGCCAATTATCAATCTTCAGTAACTTCTTCAATAATGATTTCCTTCCTTCTGACATACTTCGATACTCAACTGCAGGCTCCAAAACAACTTCTTCGAAAGCTACTCGAGTATGTTTCAAGAGACTAGAAATGGAACCATAATACAATCTCGTGACATCAATTTCCACAATACAATCCCCAATAAGTTCTGTTTCGAAATCTTTGGTCCTCATGCAACACTCACCCGTAGAGACACCAAACCAATCCAAAACCCACCACCACCAAGAAGGTCACCCATGCTGTCTGTTGTTATCAGAGGAGTGGAACCAGACGTCACAGACTTTGAAGCAGAACAGGAATTGAAACTTGAAGGTCACATCATCCATAAATGTCCCAGAATTAAACCCAAGGAAGGAACATCAAATTACATGGTTCGAGTTCTAGACTTGGGGCACGGTGGTGATCTGTGGAAGCTGCCTGCTACACACTCATAAATTTGTAATTCGAACAAAACCTACACGCCCTGAGAAACTTAGTTTAGAAGTGTATACGAAAAGTGACCACACAGCGATTGCAAGAGGACTGAATCAGGAAAGCAACTCTATAAGTAATAAGTCTATTCTACGTTAATAATAATAATAATATATTCTATTTTCAAGCAGTTGGCAACTCTCAAGTAGTTTGGTTGGCAACACTAGTCTCTCAATCTTTCTGTTATCACATTGATCTGAGACGAAAGAGAATAAGAGAGACATCTCTAGCAATAGAGAATATAGAGCCAGTATCGGGCCAGTACTGGACCAATATCACCAAATATCGATCAAGTTTGCCCAGTATCGGTCCAATACTGAGCCAATATAACCAAATATCGATCTAGGTTGCCAGGTATTGAACCGATATTGGCCCGATGATCCTATGCTGCTAGGGATATATAATTTAGCTGAAAACATAATGGATTATCTTAGCTATGACGTCACCGATCTGGTCGATGTAGGTCTATGGTAGGTAAATAATCGAACAATGGAAGGCGCCACTAACCGTGACATGGATTCTACCAGCATTTTTAGTTTAGAGTATGTAAAGCCAAAATTGTGGGATGGGTGGGTGCAGGGTTTAAATATATTTTGCAGGATTTCTATTAATTTTTAATCGTAAATAAAGTTTAACTTGCGAGGATTGTTTTCGAATTAGTAGGGGTCACACTATCCCTTTGTGTAGGTATGACAGAATCCCTGTACCGTGACACTTGCACTCGATGAATGCATACAACTATCTTATTTTATCTTTTACTATAGTAAATTGATGGCGACTTTACGTTAATATTCCATAAGAATACTACGTTCGGTACTAACAAACGTTGATTTTGTATTCAAATTCGTACAAAACATTATATAAGATTAAAACAGAAAAGAATATTTTAAATAATTATTTTGAACGCTTCAGCTCATATATTATCAATAGTTTGCAACACTGAATGCTGTAATTCTATATGTTAGTTACTACTAGGGAGATATCACACTGTTGATGGAAATCTACTTCAAACACCATAGTTTTGCTTTCACGTATCTTTTATATTTATCAAGAATTATTTATGTTATTTATTACTGTACTGCATACACACTAAATTCCAAAAGCGGAATTCCGCTCGATTTGAACGGAAAGAGGAACGAACCACTCCTTTTGGTTTAATTTTCATCGGAGAAATAATAAAAAAAAATCCTCTCGAAAAAGATGGGATCTATGGACGTATTTTGGGGTGAATTTCCATCTGTTCAAATAAAGTTTTCATCTATTAAACACGAAAACGACGCAATAAAGTGTTGAAAATGTAAAATTATGCAACAGGGGGCATTTATTCATAAGTAGTAAGAAAGAAAAGAAATGTACTTATTAATAATAAAAGAGTAAAAAAAAATAATTTCGGGGAGATTAAAACCTGGTGCCTTTCAGCCTCTCAGCTACCGTCCAACAGCGATAATACGCTTTCGAAATGGTTTCTTTCATCCTGTCAAGTACTTGAGAAAAACGCTAAAAAATTTCTTGTATCTTACTACTGACTTCATTTGGTATATTTTTCTCATAAAAAAGTTCTAAAGTTTTCTGTTGTCCTTTTTAACTAAACAGGCAAGATTATAAATTTCACAGTATAGTTTCGTCTTTCGATAACAGTAATAAATGTCGAAGAACAAAGTTGACTAGTAGCCATGATGCGTTGCGAATAACTCTAAAAAGAAGAAAAATAAAACACTCTAAAAAGATGAAAAATGGCTCTTTCAAGTTTCAAGAATAGATTACATCCGAAAACATCGGAATTCCATCTAGAAAGAGCACATTTTTCATCCAAAGCGAGAGCAGCGATTCCTTGAAAACCATTCTTTTCGATTGAAAATTCCGCTCTACCAAAGTGTGAATATTGTGGTCTTTTGATTTAGTGTGAAAGTAGTCAAATTTGGTCTCAAAGTAGGAACCGTTAATTCATGAAAATGATCAACTTTTGTTTTGTTCGATTTGTGAGAATAGACTATATTCCTCTAGAACATTTACCACCACATACCATACCCTGTATAATGTTCTATATGTACTACTGATTGCTAGACAGATAAATTAGTAATTGTTCCTTTTGGATAAACAGAATGGATCTGGTAAACGAGAAATATTCTATTCGAAATAGGTAATTACAACTAGCTAATAGTGGTGAGATTTGAAACTAGAATTATTCTAAATTGTGATCGACTTCTAAAGTGGAAATTAATTAGTTAAAGAAACATTTAAATAAGGATTTTTTAAAACAACACGCTTTTAAAGATGAACTATAAAGTAAAAAATAATAAATTGAATTAATCTTATGAATCGGAAAATAAAAGCGTGGGTGCTCTTAGATATTATGATTTTATGATAAGGTAAGCAAGAGCACCCACGCTTTTATTTTCCGATTCATAAGATTAATTCAATTTATTATTTTTTACTTTATAGTTCATCTTAAAAAGCATGTTTTTTAAAAATCTTTTCTTAAGTAATTTTTTTATGTATAATAGGTTAATATTAATCTCCCTGCGAGATAAGCAACCAAAATCTTACAAAACAGTTGCGGCGTTGCGTGCATTTAAGGATAACTTTGAATTACTTTAATTAATTAATTACAGTTAACTGGATTGATTATCGTATATCTAATGATTAAATATTGTATTGTCATCGGAAGCAACCAAGTTTACAAAATTTCAAAGAAGTCGGATGATGCAAAGTGAGTTTAACATCGATTGCAAAATTTGTACCGAAAACACAGACAAGAAAGCGAGGTAATTTGTACCGGACAGACAGACAAGAAAGCGAGTTAATAAAAACGTGTTAAAAAGCTACTTTTTTTTTGCTGAATAAAATATTTAATATTCTTATTCTTCCATCATAAAAAGGGTTGATTGATTTAAAGCGCAATTTACATCAGATTATTTTTTTGAAAAAAAAAAAATCAGTGATTTAAGTAAAAAAATATTTTATTTTTTACAAAATGTAGAAGAGCAGTATTTTTTTAATAATTCTGTGGTTTGAATCAATCAACCTTTTTTATGATGGAAGAATAAGAATGTAAACTAAAACCAAAGTGATCGACCTAATATTTTAACGAACTATTCGATTGGTTCATTTTTATCGATAAAATTTTTTAAAAGAGAACGTAGGAATCTAATTCATATTATAAGTTTAAAGTTTACAGATACAGCGACGTATTTAGGGGTGGGTCTGAAGCTTCCCAAAAATTGTTTTATTTGAAAATAGTATAACTTCAGGCGTAATTATACATATTTAATATACATCTCATGCCCAGACACACCACTCCCGCCCCTCCCGAAATCTCTTTGACCCCTCCCAAAACGAAATTCGGGCTACGTGTATGTAAAGATATGTTTATTTTTGTGATACATATGAAAACGAACACACAGAAAATCCAGTTCATTCAATTGAATTTTACCCAAGGCATTTAGGCAACTTTCGATCATACCGAATGAATTATGGTGGGAGAATTGGTGGAATGAAGAAAGTGGGAGGAAACGAGAGAGGGAGGAAACCCACGCACACGGCTTTTGTTTACCATAAAGCCTACATAGCACGAGCCGGGCTCGAATCTGGAACTCCACGGACCTGAGGTGAGGGCTCTACCACTGAAAAGACGCGGCTCCAAACTAACTCTTATACTTTGTGGAGTATTTTCATGAGGTGTTCCCAAATTGATAGTACAATTTTGAGGGCTAAAAACCTCTACGTGAAATGAACTAAAATTTATCTTAATAAACTTAAATCCTAGAATCCTTTAGGAAATAGACTGGAGAAAAAGCCAGTTGCGATTATAAAATCTGCAATGGCTTAGGAAGAAAGGAAGACACAGACGTCATTTCTGAAGGAAAGCTGATACGTAGAAACATTGTAAATTGTTTCTTTTTCGAACTTAATCACGGTGTATACCCATCTGAAACGACTTCATTCATCGTGCATCGCCGAAAGTAACGTAAAAGTTACCTACATGTTAACATCCCTTTGTAAAATATACCATAAATAACGCCATATCTTCCTTCCTTTTCAAAATTATTACAAGTTGTTGTAATTGCATATTTTCCATAGCTTCTCTCAACTTTTGTACTTTTTTCCAACCCTGAATGCAATGTACCTTTATTTGCTTCTGTATATTCTATTTTATTTTATTCGATTCGTCTTTGTGACTGGCTTCTCTCTCATGCATACCAGGACATACAGTCTGCTTGCTACTACAGAGTTGTGCAACATAATTCAACGCCAGGAATTCGAACAAAGAAAGGTCTTCGGTACAGAATTTTGCGAAAATTCCTATGCAACGAATGCTTTGCGTTCTATACCATATATGTATCTTGTATGCGATACTAAATTATACACACACACACAAGCGAAATAGTATTTACCTAACCGCATCTCGCAAACTGTAGAACTTGTGCCTATATCACATCTCATTCCATCATCTTTCAGTATCAGATATTGTGCATTAACAGATTTTCCTCAGCTATTGCCAATATTGATTTTAGCAGTTGCTGCTTCCTCCCCATCCCCCTTCCGAAACAGCGCCTCTTATGCTACCCTTTCTCCCTCCAATCGTAGAGCTCCGTGCTCTATCTCACTCACTTTTAGTTCGTACATCGAAGCTTCATCGAATCCCGGTTTAATTCCTCCTAAATTCCTATAATACCGAGTACATAATGCAAAGACCAAAGAGTACGGGAAAGAAAAAAGGTCTGGCAAAAGAGGAGTGACGTCAATATGATGTCAATAACGTCATCACTAGTGGGCTTAATGTGTTCTGATCGCCCCAATTTCTATATTCAGCTTAAATTCCTTTTTTTATTATTCCTTACTAATCCCTTATACAATAGATAGTCTATCACGTTGTTACTCTATAATCTGCTTCAGATTACCTATATATCTGAAGAATATAACTTTTTTCTTATTAGTCAGCAAAAAGAAAATAGTGGTTCTCAAACTGTTTTCCGCATGACTTGAATGTGCGATAAAACTACTTCAAATTATTGCTTCCAGCCATAACTTCTTCTCATTCGATATTTTGGAAGTTTCCTTTAAAACATACGATAAATCAATCACTACAACCTATACCAGTGGTTCTCAATCTTTTTAAGCGCAGGACCAACCTAAAATGCTGTTTATATTCAATGAACTTAAAGTTAAGAAAATATAACAGTAATTCCGTAAATTGACTGATACTAAAAAATAAAATGAAATATTTTATACACATCAAATTAATGTGATAGTTTGATCTACTATTTTTACATAAGATGATGTACAATTGGTCCCATTGGCTCGTAACCGTAAATCTGGTCGTTCATCAAACCTATACGGGTACTTCACACAGATGAAGGTGAAATTGGCGCAAATGAAGGGTTCTAGCTTCTCGTACACGATTACCTTTAAAAGAGATCTTGATCATCAAAGTTGGCATCTTTAGTTTTCGTTTAGACTAGATAAGCGTTTTAAAGGGATAAAGCGACCTTAACCACAGAAACCTTGCCCTGGTTAACGCTGGTCCGAGGATGAGTGAGGACAAGATACAGCTTCTGACGTGAGGGTGATAATATTTTTTTTTCTCCAGAGGATGTTGATTGAGGTGGACACTAAATCAAAAGAACGGAATTTTCACTCTTTTAGAGCGGAAAGAGGGAACTATTCTTATCTAGAGGGGAATTTTCAATCGGAAAGTGTGGTTTCCAATAAAACGCTCTCGCTTTGGATGTGTTTTTTCTAGATGGAATTCCATTCCTTTGCATGTAATTTTTTTTTTTCAAACTTGAAAGAGCAATTTTTCATTGATTCTTCAGACTTGAAAGAGCAATATCTCATTGATTTTTTTAAACTTGGAAGAGCGATTTCTTATGATTCTTCAAACTTGAAAGAGCGATTTCTTATTCATTCTTTAAACTTGAAAGAGCGATTTCTTATTCATTTTTTAAACTTGAAAGAGTGATTTCTTATTGATTCTTCAAACTTGAAAGAACGATTTCTTATTAATTCTTTAAACTTGAAAGAGTGATTTCTTATTCATTTTTTAAACTTGAAAGAGTGATTTCTTATTGATTCTTCAAACTTGAAAGAACGATTTCTTATTAATTCTTTAAACTTGAAAGAGTGATTTCTCATTAATTCTTTAAACTTGAAAGAGCGATTTCTTATTGATTCTTTAAACTTGAAAGGCGATTTCTTATTGATTCTTTAAACTTGAAAGAGCGATTTCTTATTGATTCTTTAAACTTGAAAGAGCAATTTCTCATTGATTCTTTAAACTTGAAAGAGCGATTTCTTATTGATTCTTTAAACTTGAAAGGGCGATTTCTCATTGATTCTTTAAACTTGAAAGAGCGATTTCTTATTGATTCTTCAAACTTGAAAGGCGATTTCTCATTGATTCTTTAAACTTGAAAGAGCAATTTCTCATTGATTCTTCAAACTTGAAAGAGTGATTTCTTATTGATTCTTTCAACTTGAAAGAGCAATTTCTTATTGATTCTTTAAACTTGAAAGAGCAATTTCTTATTGATTCTTTAAACTTGAAAGAGCAATTTCTCATTGATTCTTTAAACTTGAAAGAGTGATTTCTTATTGATTCTTCAAACTTGAAAGAGTGATTTCTTATTGATTCTTTAAACTTGAAAGAGTGATTTCTTATTGATTCTTTAAACTTGAAAGAGCAATTTCTCATTGATTCTTTAAACTTGAAAGAGCAATTTCTTATTGATTCTTCAAACTTGAAAGAGCAATTTCTCATTGATTCTTTAAACTTGAAAGAGCAATTTCTTATTGATTCTTTCAACTTGAAAGGGCGATTTCTCATTGATTCTTTAAACTTGAAAGAGCGATTTCTTATTGATTCTTCAAACTTGAAAGGCGATTTCTCATTGATTCTTCAAACTTGAAAGAGCAATTTCTCATTGATTCTTTAAACTTGAAAGAGTGATTTCTTATTGATTCTTTAAACTTGAAAGAGCGATTTCTCATTGATTCTTTAAACTTGAAAGAGCGATTTCTTATCGATTCTTTAAACTTGAAAGGGCGATTTCTCATTGATTCTTTAAACTTGAAAGAGCAATTTCTTATTGATTCTTTAAACTTGAAAGAGCAATTTCTCATTGATTCTTTAAACTTGAAAGAGCGATTTCTTATTGATTCTTTCAACTTGAAAGGGCGATTTCTCATTGATTCTTTAAACTTGAAAGAGCGATTTCTTATTGATTCTTCAAACTTGAAAGGCGATTTCTCATTGATTCTTCAAACTTGAAAGAGCAATTTCTCATTGATTCTTCAAACTTGAAAGAGTGATTTCTTATTGATTCTTTAAACTTGAAAGAGCGATTTCTCATTGATTCTTTAAACTTGAAAGAGCAATTTCTTATTGATTCTTTAAACTTGAAAGAGCAATTTCTTATTGATTCTTTAAACTTGAAAGAGTGATTTCTTATTGATTCTTTAAACTTGAAAGAGTGATTTCTCATTGATTCTTTAAACTTGAAAGAGCGATTTCTTATTGATTCTTTAAACTTGAAAGAGCGATTTCTCATTGATTCTTTAAACTTGAAAGAGCAATTTCTTATTGATTCTTCAAACTTGAAAGAGCGATTTCTTATTGATTCTTTAAACTTGAAAGAGCGATTTCTCATTGATTCTTTAAACTTGAAAGAGCAATTTCTTATTGATTCTTTAAACTTGAAAGAGCAATTTCTTATTGATTCTTTAAACTTGAAAGAGTGATTTCTTATTGATTCTTTAAACTTGAAAGAGTGATTTCTCATTGATTCTTTAAACTTGAAAGAGCAATTTCTCATTGATTCTTTAAACTTGAAAGAGCAATTTCTCATTGATTCTTCAAACTTGAAAGAGCAATTTCTTATTGATTCTTCAAACTTGAAAGAGCGATTTCTCATTGATTCTTTAAACTTGAAAGAGCGATTTCTTATTGATTCTTGAAACTTGAAAGAGCTATTTCTCTTCTTTTTAGAGTGGGTTATTATTCGATTTCTCATCTTTTTAGAGTGATTTACAATGAATGCATCATGGCTACTAGTCAACTTTGTTTCCCGCCATTTTATAACTGCGAAGGTTGTCTAAGCTATACTGTGAAATCTATTGCGTTGCGTTTAGTTAAAAATGACAAGAGAAAACTTTAAAACTTTTCTGTTAAAAAATATACCAGAAGACGTCAGAAGTAAGATATGTACAAAAAAAATCTTTGAACGTTCGCTGTTAGACGGACGGCTAGTTGACGGGTTAAGGCGTTGAATAGCTAGCTAGAAGTTCGCGTACTACACGATAGTGCAATGCAAGTTTTTTTTTGTACGTGAAGTTTTACTTCTATGGAATATATTATATGATTTCTGTCACTGTTTTTGATTTGTCCTAAAAGCTTCAGTTCATGAATGTTTTGTTGAAAAATATTACTTGAGAAACTGATTTCGTCATACTTTTTAATTTATTTGTCAGTAGAATGTGATGAAAGCTTTCCTTGGCTATATACAGAAAGAAATAGAAAGAATATGTGTAGTGGAATTCAACCAGTAAGTGAAGAAAGATGGAGCTAAAATCAAGAAAAGAAAAGGTCAAAGAAAAAGAGAAAAAAAAATGTAAGAATGGGACCCTGGAGTCAGGATAATCTTGAAGAAATGAAATTCAAAGCGCGCAAACTGCGGAAATAAGAGAAAAAAAAAAAGAAGTGACCTCCATCTTTTTCTCGTTTAATCTTGGTACACTTGCGGTCTCAAAAGGCTTCTAGAATTACCTCTTGCCCTTCCCCATTCCCTTCTCTCTTTTTTTCATGTAGCGTCTTTCTTTTTTCCTCTTTATCCAGTTAAAATTGAAGTTAAAGGAAGGAAAGAAAGAAAGGGACTTGTACATCGGGGCGCTGTGTGAAATAACTCACGTTTACAACAACGGATATAATTAACATCCATAAAATGATAATTAATGGAAGACCATAACGTTCGTTTGGAAGATTAACAAGCTATAAAAAAGGAAGAAATAACACTTTGTTCTATATATTACCCGCCAACATTTGTTTCTTTTTGTGTTAATTTTCATAAAGGCTATCTTTTCTTTTTGTTTTGTTTCTTAAAAAAAAAAGAGGTTGAGTGGAAAATAAAGATGTAGGTAATTGCAGTACAGAGTTGTAGAAACGATTTCTTATTAAGAGATCAAAGTGATGTTTACTGATAGGGGAGGTACACAGGTTAGAAGTCTGTTGTCTGATTTTCTGACAAAATATTTTCAGTATGTGAACACTGCACTGGTTTCTGGTTCATTAAAATGTATTTGTGGCCTTTAGACATCTATGGCTGAGAGCAGGGATTCCGCCAGGGTTTTCAGTTTGGAGGGAGTGTAAAGTCAAAATTTGAAGGGGGTAACTGAAATTTTGCATAGTTTCCATCGATTTTAACCGTAAAACTTTTGAAGTTGGAGTGCGCTTCAGAATTTTGGGGTGTTATACCCCCACAGAGAGGGTCTGGCGGAATCACTGGCTGAGAGTAGAGAAAAGGATGTGGAAAGGCGCCGTTCAGGGTCAAAGTTCAAGTTATCATTCCGACACATTTATCTATTGTTACTGAGCGAAAACCTCACTCAGAATGGTTGGTTCCTGGTATTGAACCCAGGGTCTACCCGAATGCGAGACCAATATTCTATTAACTGAGCTACGGACGTTTGGTGCAATGGTTTCTAGAATAAGGTTCTTCACTATCCTTTTCTCTTTTTCTTCGGAAGAAAGCTCGCCGAAGGATGTCATGCCTCCATTTGTGCTGGATTTTGTTCTGTCCAACCTATAAACTGTAAATCAAGTGCATAGATGATCCTAATAAAGGTGAAACTTTAAGCTTGCATGTAGATTTTCCGTAATTGGGCATGTTATTGAGTCTCTTACGTTATGTAATATTTATACGAGACGTCTATAAGTATTATGACACGTAAAGCACCAATAAATTTGCTAATTATATTTGCAAATTTTGTTTTCCAGTATCTACAAACATTAGTCACTCAGCTAATTCTTAATAATCTTTTATCATACTTTTGTGCTTTTAACTACGAAAGAATTAACATTTAGGTATACAGACGACCTTTATAATATAGAGATAGCGAAGGAGCTGACAGCTAAAACGGTTTTAAAACCTCTAAATTCTCATTATTATGTCATTTTCCCTTTGTTTTTTTTTATTTTTAAAAATACACGACAAATGGCAAGAAATAATGATATTTTAGAAAGCGACTCCGATAATATTAATTAATGTATACCAAATGAAGTACCTCAGCTTTTGAAATTGTTTATTTTAGCTGAGAAATTCGAATACACGTAATGACGGACGTGGTACGCCAAGTTTCTAAATTTCTCATCTATAACTTAAGTTTTCAAATAGTGCGTTAGTTCATAAGTGTTATTGAAGCCGCTTTCTAAAAATTCACTATTGCAATTTTAAAAATAATATGAATGAAAAATCACGAAGTGTACGCATTGAGACCTCTTAATGCGGTATCCTAAATGATATGCAACATCAACAAGCAGAGAAATGTCGCGGGTGGATTACATTAAGGGTAAAATGCTGTGTTGATTCTGGAAGTATCATTAATCCGAACAAAAACACCAGAGGTGCAAAAAGTGGAGCCAAGTTCTTTAGCCCTAAAAAGGTGTGAAATGGGAGACGGATGAGCCAAGTTCCTTGGTGACAGCATGTAACAGGAACAAAGGAACTTGGCGCGAGGTGGCAAGGTTTATGATCCTCAAGCTATAAGGGTGGTGGGGATCCTAAAACCCACTACGTCCACCGCCACCAACCCTAAGGCTGTTGCCAGCTCGCACCAAGTTCCTTTGTTCCTGTTACATGCTGTCACCAAGGAACTTGGCTCATCCGTCTCCCATTTCACACCTTTTTAGGGCTAAAGAACTTGGCTCCACTTTTTGCACCTCTGGGGTTTTGTTCGGATTTCACAGCTTTTTGTACGTGTATAATATACTCGCTCGCTCGGCCTCGTTTAGGTCCTCGCCCCCCGTAGCTGGCTGCGCCCCCAACTTCGAGTTTTTGGGTATTTACGCCCTTTTATCGTAACCACTCTCCAGGACACTATGCTTCCATGCTGCAGATCTTTCCCCATACCCACCACTTCTGGGAATGCCATATTTATTGAAACATAGGGAAGCTTTGCCATATTTATTGTAACCTACTTGTGATGATACACCTTTATAGCAAATTTGCTTAGTGCTGGCGGCCCTAAAATCCACCACCACCAACCGTAAGGCTCGAATATCATCTGGTGTTTTGCTCGGATTTCACAGCTTTTTATACGTGTATATATATATACTGGGTTCGCCTCGCTGGGTGTGGTGCCCCAGAATTCCGTGTGCCCCCCAACTTCAAATTTTTAGGGCTACGCCCCCTTTATTGTAATAAGACTTTCTGGGGGCAGCGCCCCATGCTGTACAGACCTTTTCCATATCCCCTCGGGGGCTGCACCCTCCTAGCGGTGGTTTGATCGATTTATTGAAACATTTTCGTGATGGTACACCTTCATACCAAATTTCGTTTCTATAGCTCGAATGGTGTGGAAAAAGTTCTTGTGCGGTCATTTTGATCCAAGTTAACAACTATTTCAAAAATGTAAATTATTCCTAAACTACTCTTGTTAATACACCTTTATGCCAAATTTCGTATCTCTAGTTCAAACGGTCTAAAGAATGACTTATGAAGTCAGCCATTTTGGATTCAAAATTATGTCTTTGCAGATATTTTGTAGTCTACTAGTGATGATATACCGTCATAATTCGAAATTTCATATTCCAATTTTTAACATCTTTTTTCTTACAGAACCTCAAAATCGTTGATTTCGCAATAAACTCTTGTTCCTGTATAGCATGCTGACGTTTTGTGACAGGCGGAACTCGGCTGCATGCACTGCCGTGCGTGTTGATACTTCCCTCGATTCGCTTGCGTCGCTGCGCTAAGAATCCAACTGCAGGCCGCGCATCGAACTTGAGGAGTTTGGAGGAACTGCGCCCTTTTATCACAACCAGAATCTGCAGGGCACTGCGCCCCATGATGCAGATATTCCCTCATACTCCAGAGCGCTGCGTCCGAATGGGAGAAACTTCCACATTCTGCCTGTATAACATGTTCCTGGCAGTACTAACGTTTGCGACGAGTAAAACTTGGTGGGACACGCAGGAGTATTGGAAGTTGGCGCGAGGAGCTAGGCTCATCCATATTCCATTTCACCACTTTTTAAGGTTGAAGGAGTTGACTGGACATTTTGCACCCCTGGTGCTTTTGCTCGTATTTCGCAGCTTTTTACACTTGTGTAATTTATATGCTCGCTTCGCCTCATTGGGGCGCTGGCCCCAGAATTCCAAGATAGCCTCGCTGGGGCGCACCCCTTTTTGGCAATCAGGCTAACGCTGGGAACTGCACCCTATTACGGGAAACGAGCCGAATTTCTTCTAACCTACTCGTAATGGTACACATTCATACCAAATTTCGTTTCTCTAGCTTCAGTCGTTATAAAGTGGGGCTTAGGCAGGCATTTTGGATAAAAGATGGACACATTTTTAACGTTTTCTTATATTTTCGTGACATACTCGTGATGATACACTGTCATACAAAATTTCATTTCTCTATCTCGAACGATGTGAAAAATGGTATTTCAGCTGCCATTTTGAATCAAAGATGGTGACTTTTTTAAAACGTTGTTATGTTTTCCTAAACTACTCTTGATAATACATCATTATGTCAAATTTCGTATCTCTGGCTCAAGCAGTGTGGAAAATGGATTTATGACGTCCGCCATTTTGGATCCAAGATGGCGTCTTTAGAGATATTTTGTAATATTTTCATAATCTACTAATAATGTTGTACTGTCAAACTAAATTTCTCAATTCTAGCGGCAGCCGTTTAGGCTGTGTATTCTTTAAAATTTTAGGGTTGGCGGCCATTTTGAATCCAAGATAGCGACTTTTTCAAAATTTTAAAAAGTTTTCTTAATTTGCTATCAATGATGTAGTTTCATACCGAATTTCACTGTTCTATCTTTAGTCGTTTAGGCTGTGTATTCTTTGAAATTTTAGGTTTGGCGGCCATTTTGAATCCAAGATGGCGACCTTTTCAAAATGTCGGAATTTTTCCTTTATCTACTTATCATCCTCTACCTTCATACCAAATTTCATGTTTCTAGCTTACTCCAAACACCCTAAACAATATGATGAGTGAGTCAGTGAGTGAGTGAGTGAGTGAGTGAGTGAGTGAGTGAGTCAGTTAGCCTAAAATGTGCAATTTCAGGGGTTCACAACTAGAACGTAGTTTGAGATACGAATATGAAAGTTTGCACATCTGCACACATTTATCATATCTCCTTAACGGCAAAAGCTCATATTCCTATCTTTAACATCTTTTTTCTTACGGGGCCCCCAAATCGTTGATTTTGCCACAAACTCTTGTTCCTGTATAACATGCTTCTGGCAGTGCTGACGTTTTCTGACGTGAAGAACTTGGCACATGCACTGCCGTGCATGCTGACTAGATATAAATATATGATTTTTCGATAAATCACCATGAAATTTTAACACTTTTGAAGAATATGGGATATTTTCGGTGTTGAGAATGAAGTAATGAGTTTGATTAATTAGTAAATAACGCTTTAGTTCAATTTCTATGGAAGCTTTTATTTTAATGATCTTCGTGTATGTAGACTATGTGTATTCTTCATGTATACAGAAAATTTTAAACAAGATCTGCATATAATCCAACTAGATTTTTCGCACAAAGTAACTAATAATATAATTATAACTATTGTATAGTTATATACACTTTAATAATAATAATAATAATAATAATAATAGTGAATATAACTGTAGCTTGCACTACAGATCTAATGTATTGTTTTATCTCTTACAGGTAAGCATGCAGATATTTCTTTTTCTGAAACGATATGGTCTTCTGTAGGTGATATGTAAGTAATCATATGATTGTGTTTAAACAAGGCAAGAGAAAAGCATTGAGAAATGAACTCAGTTAATTAGTTAAGTATGGGAAATTTCAAAATAATTAACTAATTTTCGTCACCAAAATATTATACAAGGAATGTTTGGTTTAGTAAACAAATATTATCTTTAGAAACTTGAACTTGATAAAATGTTTTGTTTTTCTTCTGAAGATTTGAGAATAATCCTGAGTGTAATAGAAACTTATTTCGTTTCAGAACTAGGCAAAAAAAGGATAATTTTATTTTTTCATTGCTTTACTCCTTTTTTCCGCATTTTAAAGTTTATTTTATTTTTTCGCTTTTATACTATTTTGTCTTTAAAAAAAAAAAAAATAATAATCGCGTCTGACCGGGATCGAACCTGCAGGTTTCCCAGCATAATTCAGGTACCAAGCATGACTTACGACCTGGAAATGTGTTACTCATGTAAGATTAATACTAGATAACGAAATCTTCATGATTTTCTTGATCATTATTTTTTTAATATTTATGATCATTATGATTTTTTTATCATTATTTTGAAGTAATTCTTTACGTCATCTTTAGCGATTGTGTACATCATCTACTTCGGAGCACTAAATATTATGTTATGCTTAAATGGATAAAACTGATTTGTATTTTCGGCATAAGAACTATCCCTTGCGTCTGTCATATTGAGGTTTAATACTATAATTACCAATTACAGTGGAACCTTTGTTCTACTACTAAGTTTTTCTAAAATACGTGCATTCATAGTCATAGAAAATGGTCGACGAGAAAGTTCAAAGTCCAAAGAGTTACACAAAATTGCACACTAAACGAATACTTTACGTTACAAGCAGAACATACAGTATGAACCGTTCGTTTTAAACTTGCGTATAATAGTGCTTCGGCAGAGGAAACTGGTACAAATTTTTGAACTTAAAAAAATCCCTGTTACTTCAGAGAATTTCTGGGAATCAATTATTTCCTTTGAGGAATTCTTCGACCAGAATTTTGGGATAGCCTATGAATAGTTAGATAGTTCAAATTTGAAGTCTTTGACTGTAGTATGCCGCAACATTATCTCTACTGTTAATAGTATTGAGAATATAGAGCTCTAAAATTCTATTTCCCACGCTTTCGGAAACCTGTAGCTCCGAAACATGCAGGAATGTCCTCTTCTGTGACAGACTTTTCTTATTTTTTGATGCACAATAATCATTCCTCGATGTTAGCCGGTAACGGGGAGAGAGAGAGAGAAAGAAAAAAAAGAGGGGAGAGAGATGTGATTGCTTAACATTAAGAGGGATCCTTGCTCCAACCACCCCCATTTTAAACATTTTTCAAAATATTTCAAACCTATAAGAGTACTATCAGAAAATGTAAGCGCATAGCGCACTGGAACTTACAAATTACTATGAAATACAATGGACAGCGATCTCGATGACGTCATAATCTTTGAAAACGTATCACTCATCAATCGACAAGATTTCGAGATCCATTGTATTTCATAGTAATTTGTAAGTTCTAGTGCGCTATGCGCTTACATTTTTAATAGTACTCTTAGTTTCTGAAATATTTTGAAAAATGTTAAAAAATGAGGAGGTTGGAACGAGGAACCCTCTTAACCAGAACGCCTAAATTGGCAAATTGCACACCAATCGCAATTATTACTAAGAAAATGGTTCAAAACTTCATTCCACAAGTAAAAAGAATCTTTTAGTGTTAGATTGTTTTCTTAAATAATAATAAAAAAAAATCTTGAATAAACATTTCCCCTCTTTCTTCATGGCCTTGTAGTGTGAGGTGGGGTAAACTCTTTTCCTTAATGCATTTTGTAAGTTTTGTAGATTGCTTTACATAACCCGCAGCATTTGAGGAAAGACACTATGGAAACTTGAAGAAGCTTTTCTTCAATTGAGACGATATGAGAAGCTCAGGTAGCTGTTGAAGGAACTCCTAGATACAAGCAAGTTTATCTACATATTACACTTTCAATCCCAGAACGTTACAAGTTTCTCATATATATACATCGACAAAAGTTTGTTATCTCCAAAGACCAAGATGAAACTTTTCAGAAAAAAAAAAAGAAAAACAAACAAGAAAAAACTACCCCAAAATCAGAAAACATTTGCATAGAAATCCCCGTCAAATAGTCACGTTACTCTAGATCTTCCCCTTCTCTTCTTTTTTCTCTCTCTCCATCTTCTGGGAACAGCCCTATCAGTCGCCACATATATGAGCCTTTTCAACCCTCCCAAAATCTTAACCTCCAGCCATTACGGAAAGCTGGAGCCTATCAAAGACGTTTACCACGTCGCTATATCCTAGAAAATCCCGAATGCCACATTCCCAACACGAGTCATCAAATTCGTTTGCGCTACCGTCCCATACCTTCTCTTTAAGCTTAGCAGTGTTGCAAACTGTGAACGTTACAAAAAGAGCGTATTGGAATTGTTTGAATTAGATTGTTTTGGAAGGAGAATTTTTAAAATTTTATTTTTTATTTAATTTCTTCTTTTAATATATTTTTTAAATCTTCTTTCAATTTCTTATTTTATTGTCTTCTTCTAATTTTTCCATATTTTTTTCTTTTAATTTCTCCTTTCAATTTCAATTTGTCTGTCTGTCCGTCCGTCTCTAACGCAGGCTAGTGCCTCAGCCAAAGCAAGAAGAGAGAGACAAAGTGATTTCAGATTGGTAATCAGCAACCACCATTTTAACAATCCATTGGAATATGGCAATGGTATTGTTTCGTTACGGAATTTCCGTATTATATGCACTCAGGTTGCAACACAATTTAGCACCTCTATCAAGGAGAAAAAACTGACTTCAGATTTCAGTTAATTGATCTTGATTTTGTCGGCTGTTTTATAATCTGCATGGTATACTCTATGCATTTCTGTGTAATTGGACATATCCAACGCGGATTTTTCACTCTTTTCTTCTTCTGGGACTTTCACTAATTTAATCATATTCACTTTCATCATTTTATAAGCCAATGTCTAAATTGACTCTCAAACTTTTCTTCAGGAGATTTTGTTATTTTATATAATTTAGTATACAGTAATCGGTTCCGCCCAAGTTTTACATTATAATCTTATATGTTCTGGTTATGTCGTGTAACTTAAAATCACGTGATACATACAAATACGCAAAAGGAAATAATGTTAGACTGGTTGAACTTATCGTACTGATAGTTGCTTTACAATTGACTCCGAAAACTAGAAATTCTATTTTAGATTTGGTTTTTATTATTATTATTATTTAATATTCCACAACTTCTGAATTTAGGCACCGATATCGATTAATCTCTTTGCATTTTGTAGAAGAAATTTCCGTGCTGGTCCTATTTGTCTTAAATACGTATAAAAGAATACGGGTCGCGGTTGCGCTATAGGGTAGTTCCAGGGGTTCGTCGGATCTATACATTTCCGGTCCATGTAAACTTTTTTACACTCTTAACCGGGATCTTATAACCACGTTGTTAGATTAGGACACTAATAACAATTCAAATGTAGAAAAAGGTAGGCAGAAGGGATTGAAAATCCCATTTTTAACGAACTTTATTTTTTTTTTAATGTACGGTAACTTGATTATTAAGGTCCATGACAGATAGACAACTTAAATGTTTTACACAAACGGCAGTGTCTAATATTCAAGAATAGTATTTGTTAGTTGACTGGAAAGTAAAACAACAAGTAAATACTAATTTGCTGTACTGTTCTAGAGGTAATCTATTCAGAACTTTGTCGTTCCTGATGCCAACGTAAAGCAGTGTCTTGATCAGCTATCAGTAACACTTTCGTACATTATCCTCCCCCATTCCTAGACACATTAGACTAAATATTAGTCAGCCTTATGATTGCGCATATAACGTAGAAAATCAACGAAAATGATTTTTTTTTGTACTTTTTAGCGCGTTTTTCTGAAGCTTGTTATTATGGAAGTATTGAGAAAGATAAATCGCATGCAAGCAAACGTACCATTACTAGTATAGCAATTTCCAGAGAAGAAACGTTGCATTTTGACTTCGTTTCTTATACAGAGGGAATGGGTTTAGCCAAGAATGCTATTACACGATGCAGTGCATCTCAGAGAATATAAATTTCCTTCAAAGTCATTACCAATACTAGTGGATTTAGCAAGTTTTGTTATGTAACTCATCACTTCTTTTTATGATATTTGTAAAGCTCTTTTAGGTAGATTTCGAAGAAAATATACCTATTGAGATCGGTACGATATGAAAGTGTATATTTATATATATATATATATATATATATATTAACACGCTAGCGGCCATAATTTTGAAGATATTTGAACCAAATTTTTATATGTTGTTTCTAGGCTTAATAGCTCGGTTAAGTTCGTTAATGAGCAAAATCGGTCGCCATCTTGGATCCAAAATGGCCGCCGAACCCATTGTTGTATAGAATACACAGCCTATTGAAATCAAATTTGGCATAAAGGTACAACATCACTTTTTGATTATGAAAATGTTACCTAATGAGTTCAAAGACGCCATCTTGGATCCAAAATGGCGGACCTAAAAATCCATTTTCCACACCGTTTGAGCTAGAGATACGAAATTTGGCATAAAAGTGTATTATGACGAGTAGCTTAGGGAAATATCACAACATTTGGGAAAAGTCGCCATCTTGGATCCAAAATGACCTCCCAAAATCCCATTTTGCACACCGTTTGAGCTGGATAAATGAAATTTTACTTGAAGTTGTACTATCACAAGTAGGTCACGACAAAATAAGAAAACTTTCAAAATGTCGTCAACTTTGATCCAAAATGGCCGCCCCAAAAACCCAATTTCCAAATCATTGAAGGTAGAGAAACGAAATTTTCAATGAAGGTGTATGACCAAGAGTAGGTTACAATAAATGGGGCAAATCTTCCCTTTGGGGGCGCAGCCAACCGTGGGAGGGTGAAAATGTACTCCGTGGTGGGGTAGTGCTGCAGGGAGATTTTGGTTAAGATAAAGGAGGCGCATCCTCTCAAAAGCACTGAAGTTGTGGGGCGAGCCCCGGCTCCCAGCGAAACTTCGAAATCTACCTCAGCCTGTAGGCCTACCGAAAGGGATTTTTGTATTTTGGACTTACTATCATCCAAGAAATTAGTATATTTGTTGGCACAATGCACTACAGTACGTTTAAACATATAGAAGCATCTAAAAGACACGAAATGAAACTATATGCTCTCACAATTATTTTGTAATGTTTCTGTTATAACTGTTCACACAGCGTTGCCAGATACTGAGAACTAATATTATTTTCATTGGCTTTTCGGGATAAATCTCTAAATTCTGTGTTGGTAAACGTCAAAATCGCCTAATGTTGTTAAACATAGGTAGGATAAAAAGTGTCATTATACATGTTGGCAAAACATGTGCATGTATTTTTTTTTTTTCAAACACATTGCAACAAAAGTTTGAAACAATACTGGAACATATATTGTGAAATATATATTTTTAAAAGAATATATCATTGATGGAAATGTTTACAAAATAACACCCTGACGATAAAATTCTTGCCAGCATGAAAATATAAAATGTTTCTCTATCATTTTTCAGAAAAGAAACTGTTTCTAAAATAACGAGAATGTTTTTAAAATGTATTGATAATATTTCATGCTCCGTGAGTACACCTGAATGACCTCTATCTAAATGCGATACTGGACTGACTGCTGCCATTGTAAATTCCATGATTATATGAAGCCTGGGGGGCGGGGAGGACAGTTAGTCTCGTTTGTCCACTTCCTTGCTGTTACCGCCCATAAATTTTATTTTATCTTTGTATCTTGTCCACTTCCAGTCTAAACCACTCGCTCTTGATATCGCTGTGCAGCCCGTTTCCATGTGTCTTAATTCTTGCAAAAAAAACGTAAATATTATTTGCAGTATTTTCTATTATATGCAGAGTAGGATATACTATTATATTAATAACTCAAGAATTAAGGATAATCTAAAGTAACGATCACCAACAAAAGATGGCAGCGCTATCTTCGTATATGTCTGATGTATTCCCTTGCTGCATCTATAAATACAAGCCTAGAGAGTTCAAACTTTCAGGAATAGTTAGTTAGTTAGTTGGTTCGATTCGCCTAGTCTTTTATGCACGTAATGGACATTTCCGGTAGTATTTTTTTATTGCAATAAAAATTTCTTCTATTAAAGCAGACTACGGAAAACATTTTCTTTTCTTTCTGTGATGAATCTATCAAGAGTTATAAAGATTTGCTTCAAAAGAGTCTCAACCTTGCGAGTAATCGGACGCCGCCATGTTATGATGTAATCAGTCTTCCGACTGCTTGTCATTGACATGCAAATGGTATTTGATTTGTTAGTATTGTTAAAAAGAGATAACAAAAATGGATTGAAAGAAATAGTTTAAGTGTGAATAGCATTTCTGTATACCTTAACACGTCATTTAGTTCGTTTTATTCATTTAAAATTGATTTTTACTTTTAATACTTTTTAAGATATTGATATAGTTTGGTAGCTTCAACACTAATTTATATCAGCTCTTTTTTTTCATTTTCATGATTAAATCATAAGATATCTTCTAATAATGCTCTTTAGAACTCTTGTATTTAAAAAGAATTACCTCTTTTTTTGTAAAAAATGTGGGTTTTTACATCCGACAATCGTATACTTTTTTAATGAATGCTAGTGAAGTATTTTTCAAGAACTTAAAAGCACATGAATTAATAGTGCTCGTTACTGCCATCTGTTAACAATTTAACGTACTTGTAGGCCGTGAATATATTGAATAGTTTTAATATGTCATTGTATAAAATAATAATAAAAGCATGTAAGAAACAAAAACGTAAATTGAAACTTTCACATTGAAGTTACTCTTCCGTTTCGTGAAGTAAAATAAAACACGGCCATTGATAGGATTCGAACAGCCTTAGGTGAAAGTATAAAAAATTTAAAGTTGCATGCGCTAACCAACTGAGCTAAATTTATAAGATATCAACAGTGTCACGAACGAGCGATAAGAAGAACATTGCAAGTTAAGACTGCCCCCTGTCTATGTTTCGAGCAATTTCTGTTATTAAAAACATGTTTTGGTGTTCTGCAGATTTGTACATTAATTATTTCGTTAAGTGATGAAGTAAATGTTCTTTCTCTTTTTTGTCTTCATACTTCTGAATAAGGAACGTAACATAGGGAGAAGCATATAGCTACGGAAATACAACGGATTGATTACGTCAAACCAATCAGAGGATGATTTTCGTTGTATGACGTAGGAGATTGAATTCTCAGTATTTCATGCTATATTTCTACGTAACGGAAAACCGTAGCGCTGAAATTTAAAAAAAACATTATATGTTATTTAATCCGATGTACACAAACAAACTGTAAAATATATAGGGACGGGGAAAACGGAAATGTCCATTCTAGGTTCTAGGTAATTCATATAATAGTATACCCTACTCTGCATATAACAGAAAATAGTGCAAGTAATATTTACTCTTTTGCCAGAATTAAGACATAAATAAAAGAAACGGGTTGCACAGCGATATCAAGCGTTAAAAAATAGTAAAAACCGAAAAGTTGTTCCATATCGGTTTAGACTGAAAGTGGACAAAAGAGATTAAGTGTCTCTTCGATGCCTGACTTCATATATTCATGAAATTTTCAATGGCAACAGTCAATCCACTATCGCTTTTAGATAGAGGTCATTGATACAAACTATGAACTTAATTATAGTATCTGGCAACCTATAAACATAGTTAGCAGTAATATTGAGTAATATTGCAAGTCGATTAAGAGGGCACATGTAAATCATTTCAAATCTTTTAGATATTTCCTCGTTTGTGTGTGTTTAAACTTATGGTAGTGTATTGTGCCATCAAATATAGTAATTTCTACAGTAAGTTATTACCCAAATACATTCTCTTTGTTTTCTTTTCTGTTTTCAAAATTCGGAGTAGGAAAGAAGCGATCGATGATTTCGCCGTTCTGAGACGGTCTTCACCAGCTTGTGCAAGCACAGAAATTTGGCCTAAACTGCACTCACCCTAAGTTGCACTCTTGAGTGTTTCTCTGAACAGTTAGGCGGCTTTCTATCAAAGTTGAAAGAAACATGTTTTAAATCTTATGTTAAAAACGTTTTTTTGTTTTTGTTTTTTAAACACGTTTTAGAGATGCAGGAAACGTGTTTAAAACCTTAACACGTTTTAAAGACTTTCTTTAAAAAAAACCTGATAGTTGTTATGATAGGTATTTCATCTGCAGTAGCCTCTATAAGGTTTCAATCACGCTTTCGGTCTATTCATAAGAATTTACTAGAAATTGTAGGTTCTAATTCACCAAATTTGATTAAGTTCGCTATTTATTAAAATTCAATGACAAAGCTATTTATTATATATAAGGCAAAAAGCTAAAGATGTAATGTAATGCGCATGGGGGATGTGGAGGTAGCGCTCCACATATTCTAGACCAACGGCACGAAATGAGGTGGGTGGTCAGTCCCATGTTCGCGCTGCCTTTACCTCGCAAAGTGGCCAGGAATAGGAGGCTCAGTATACCTCAGAGTATACCACGCATGGGAACAATGAAGGAAAATTCTCCAGTGTCCTGGACAGGATTGAACCCGGGTCACGTGATTCGTAGTTAGACATGCTACCGCCTGTAACAGTTTTTCTTGAATATATGTAATAAATAGCCTTGTCAGCGAATTTTAGTAAATAATAAATTTGATGAGTAATCCAAGGATACTCTAAAATAAGAATTTATTACATCCTTTTGGTTAAAATCGGTAAAAAGACATCGATTTTAAAATAATATAAAAGAACCTATTATTTCATATAAGGTCAAAATACATTGCTAGTACTTATTATGCATCTGCTCTGAAATAGCCTATTTTGTGCAGAAGCAGCTTAAAAGATGTGCGCAAATGTCCATAGTTTATTATGCCTTACAGAAAGGAAGTTTTGAACATGTAGTGCTCTTGTTTTGTTAAGATAACTTTGTACACTTTTAGTAAACATTTTGTTCACATAAAGTCAGGCTTACTCGCTTTTGCGTCGAATTTCTTCGGTATCTAGCTTGAAAACAATGTATTTAGTCTGCTCGTCCTAACTTGTTAGAGGATACGACCGGGTGATAATTCCGCTTCAGTATTTATTTATTTATTTTCACATATTTCCTAGAATTCAGAAATCCCTTATTTATACACTGTAACGTATAAAATCACGTCTGTTTGCGTTTATTTTATAAGCGTCTAAGTAGTATTAGTATCACGTATAAGATCTTGGTGGCTTTTTATTAACAAGTAACGCACGCAAATAATCAAAACTCAACTCTTTTGAGGAGTGAAAAGCTATAAATAACGAAGGATACTGTTCTAGAATATGGACTTAGTGGAATTTTAAAAGCAGTAATGCGTAGCATTAAGATAAGTCAAATACAGTGACAAATGACGGAAGTCCAAATAATTGATAGTGAGTTTATAAACGAACACCTATAGAGAAACAGATCAGCTAATAAGTTCTACCATCCGACATAAACACCAAGCACCGAATAAAATATAATTATCTAATCTGCACAGTTACTGACAACTGTCCCTTTCCTAATTTAATTTTGATTTCTTTTATTTATGGCCTTCAGGCATCTAAGGCTCAGACCGGGATAAGAAGGAAAAAGGATTCGGGAAGCCAGGGGCTGGGCCATCTCGGCATTTGCCTGGTGTGACTGAGGAAAAATCTCAGTCAGGATGGTCGGCCGCTGGGATCGAACCCACGGCCTCCCGAATGATACGCCAACGCTCTACCACTGTTCGGTTTCTTTCCCTCATAACCCTCATAAACATAAAAAGAGATGGAGCAATGCAAATATAAAATGACATGAAGTTTTTCTTCTCCTGGCAGTTTCTCACAATAAATAAAAGAA
>JAGDQP010002851.1:47950-99817 GCA_022664845.1 Lepisma saccharinum
ATATATATATATATATATATATCTTGTTTCATGTTTTTGATAGTGAAATTCTTATTTCCTGCTACTAGCATTCAACTCATAACACAACCTTTCGTACTCTAAAAATATTATGATTCTTTCAAAGAAGAAAAAAAAAACATCGTTTAAAACAAATGTTTAAAACAATTGCCTCTGTTTAAAACATTTTGTTTTCAACTTTCCAACCCTGCTTTCTATCCGAGTAGTCGGCTGTTCTTATTGTTGGTATCCGAGTGTGAGCCAGAGTCTACCGTCTGTCTTGTAGCTGCAAAATTAAGCACCGGTCAATGGTAATTAGAACCAAATAGCGTTCCCTGTTCGTGGAAACAGTTTTGTGCCTGATGAGAAGTCAAAGTAGAATGAATATTGAAGAAGAAATCGAGATTAAGAGAAGTGAAGAGCACGAGGGTGCTTATGACGAGTTTTGATCTGTGAAGGATTGAGAAGTGTATAATGTAAAAGATTTGGAAGCATGCTACAACAAAATTAGAACATAAGCCAAGCAAACGAATCATTTTAAAAATTCCAACTTGAACTGCCACGAGGAATTAACGCTTATCGCACTATCGGTTAAAAAGTACTCTGGGCGAATTTAGGTCAATTGTCAAGAAGAGAAAGAGGGAAGATGACACAGTCACCCTATCTCCTGTTCCCCTTAAACACTATTGTTTTAGTGTTTCTTCTTCAACAAAGACACTACTTTTGAAATTTTTACAGCACTTGAACGACATCTTCTTTTGTTTTGTGTTGTTTTGTGTCTTCTTCGAGTTTCATTCCATGTTTATATCAAAAGGTAACATGTCCACGAGTTGCAATCAAAAGGGAACATATCCAAATTAAATATGGCGAAATCTTTTATTTCGTAATGGTCACGCAACACACATATTCCGGGAGAATATTGTCAATGCCTCTATTTAAAATATTCGATCATTCGCAAAATCAGTTCTCCCCCTCCCCCTTCCCCAGAGAAATACATTTTTCACCCCTACTGTAAAATTTCCGTTACTAGACATATGCCCTTTTGAAAATACAAGCTCCTCAATTAATGACCTAAGTCTAAATCTAAGATAAATTCCTGTATTTGCTAAGTCCAGAAATAAGCGAAAACCTCAGTCAGAATGATCCGTATGACCAGTCAGAATGACTTGAACCATTTTACCTGTGAAGCTACGTACCTTTAAGGACCATATGTAGGACTAAAAATATAACTTTCATAACCTTTAGAAATATATCCTCGAAATGGAAATACGCCAGAAACCTTCATTGACATATTTTGGGCTGATAAATCATGGAAATCCATTGGACGGCCATACGAAGCACCAGTGTCTCTAGATGTGGAAGTAACAAGATGATAACAATCTTTGTTCCAGAATCAGTAACTTCAATGCATCAGCTAGAAACAGATATCCGTCTTTTTTTTCCTTTAAGATTATGTGTTTTAGTGCAACGACAAACCATGTTGGTCATTGTAATTCTATTTACTAACGGTTCTAGGCTTGCCATTTAACTCGACACAAAATATAATGATCTGGATACATTGCATCTTTCTCAAAGCAGAAATGTAGGTTCATCAAGTAGTTCTAAATAGAATACCCCCTTGATTTGGAAATTCTGGACAAACCACTGTACAAAACTCTAATTCTAGATCTCGAGCAGCCGTAGCTCAGTGATAGCGTGTTGGTTTTACATTCGGGAGGTCCTGGGTACAATCCGAGCGGTCGACCATCCTGATTACGATTTTTTCCTCAGGTACCAGGCAAATGCTGTGATGGTAGCTTGAAATTAGGTCCTGGCCGACTCCTTCGCGCATCCTTTTCCTACCTTATCCCGGCATAAACCTTAGATACCTAAAGCGCATAAAATTAATTAAAATTCTATCTCTAGATGAATATAATATTAATCTTTTCACTTAAAAACTTCCTTTTGTAGATGGCAGCACTGATTTTAAAGTTTTCAGCCATCAAAACTCTCTCTGAGTCTCGCAGCTTCCCTTAACATAACAACCCTTCTGCAAGTCGATACGAGAAGCCACTTCACCTGTTTTTACCCTTTAGAAGAACCTTCTCCCTCTCTTTCTTTCTCACCCTCTGTCTCTCTTCTTGATTCGTTCTTCTCTTTATCATCTTCCTGCTACCTCGCAGCCACCAATTTACCTCCCTTTGGTGTCCTCACCACATTTCAAAAGAGGGAGAAAATTGAAAACGTTATTAAGACGATAGAGAGAAGTGGTTTTCTCATCTTGCGCTAAGTTTGCACTCATTTCTCCCTTTGTTGACTGAACTAGTTTTTTTTTCTTTCAACTTTCGACAGTGAAAAAGTAACAGAAAAAAGAATCCATGTGATTTCCCATTGACTATCCTTCCACTCTGCCTTCGCTAAATGGAAAATGGTTGCGACGGATAAATAAGTGCACCATTTGAAAGGTAATCCCTGTTCAATTTTTGAGGATGAGTTTTCATCTTCCTGCCACTAGGTGTCAGTAGTGGTTTTTTTTCTCCCGTCGCTTTTAACAATTCTTGTTTTATAATAACACCACCAAACCGATCAGAGATTCCTTGCTTGAATCATTATTAACGTCCTAGGCAAGTTGGTGAGTTTCTAAGAAGATCTACAGTTTGTGATAAAATGAGCCAGTGGCGTCTCGTGGGCTTGAAAATTGGTAGTTCACAACCAGTGATTCCGCCAGACCCCCTTTTCGGGGGGTCACCTCCAAATTATCGAGCGTATCCCAAATATGAATTTTTACGGTAAAAAATAATAGAAACCGTGCAAAACTCCAGTTACACCCTCCCAATTTTTATTTAAACTCCCCAAAACTGAAAATCCTGGCAGAATCTCTGCTCCAAAGAGCAACGAAGAAAGTACGAGAACAAGAAACACATCGTTCGATATCTTGAAACCATTTCTCAATGTGCTAAGTAGAAAATAGAACTATAACTCTCCATAACTTATTATTTACACTATATACTGAGTTAAGAAAAAAAAGGAACTCCACACAAAAATAAGTAGTTGGACTGGTAAGGAATTATCTCGCTTTTTGAGGTATACAGGTTCGAAATCTCGACAGTGCAGCGACGAATGTATCTCAGAGCAGTTTTCCAATTGGCAGAGTATACAATTGAAAATTGTCTTTCACAGTAAATACATACACAAAATAATAATAATAATAATAAGAAGAAATTAAATATATCCTTCTTACCTTTATTTGTAGATGAAGTCCATTCTTCTGTTTTTCTGGGCAGCAAACTTATATATAACTCTTTGGTTGAAATTCTGCATTTTCCTGCAACTGCTTTTCAATGGATAGCATTGCCAGGGCGCTAAGACGATCTTGTGTCATGGTATTTCTTAGAAAAGTCTTAATACGCATTAATGTTGAAAAATATCTTTCTGCTTCTGAAGTGGACATCAGAATTGTTACCATGATTTTGAGGAGTTTCTTAGACCCTGTTCGAGTCCACTGGGAATCCCCTTCAAACAACAGGCAGGGAAAACAAAACAAATCCATTTTTACGTCACATCCTGTAAGCCACTTGTGCTTTTTGTACCAATTACTATTAAAAGTGCGACGATATGTACGAGCTTTACCTTTAACTTCCTGATTCAGAGTTAGGTTCGGCTGATGAGGACCCAAAGTTTTAATTTCTAGTCTTTCAGATTCTGCCAACTTATTAAAAGACACCGACTGCAATCTATGAACCGAATTCATGTTGATGACAGTAACGCACTACGCACCAGTACACTAAACACACTGAAACAATACTATTTCACTTCAACACAGCTTCACAACACACTTCATTCAAACGTGGAAGAAACACTCATTCATATCGGTGTTCAATATTATAAAATACGTTACTAAAGTTTGCAATGTTTTCTCTCTTCCTTATAAGGTATCTAGGGACTGTGATAGGTGAACAGAAATTATTTTAATCTACTTCTTGCAGCACACAAAATTACGATATATCTCACAAAATAAAAGAAACTCACAATATCACTCTTCAGAATTCGGATCTCTTATTTTGGCGCTTTTAGGTATGAGGGGGCTAGGAGTAGCCTCTTTAATGTGTTGAAAAATACATGTTTTATAAAATGCCTCCTTTTCTATTAATAAATCTTTAATGACGAAACGAACAAATCAGTTCTGAAAATCCCTTCAATATCTCTCTCGCACGACACACTAAAAAAAAAAAAAAAGCTTGTTTATTGTTTACGCAATGTTGCAATCTGTTTGATACTGTTCATTAACTCTTCGTTTATTACTGATACTGGAACTCAAACAATTTTATGTAAATGGAGATGCAACATTATGTTATTTAAGCGTTTAATATATTTGTCCATAAACAATTTATTGTGTATTTTGCGATTTTGGTATGTAATGAACGTTTATCCTTGCTTCTGCCAGAAAATTTGATTACATTTTAAACACGAGAATGGGTGGAAAAGTCAAGGAGAGTAAGCAACAGTGCTCACCCTGTTTTTCTGCTATCGTCGTTCACTCTAGGATTGTGCACGCCGAGGTCCCATATGCACAATGTTATAAGTTAGGCCTAACGCCAGTTAAGCGCATATGGGGCAACGCGTTCACAAACGAAATGTGAACTGGAAACAAATTGGAGAGTAATAACAACTTGATAAACCAACTGTATACCTATGCCTCAGTGTAACAATTTAAAATGTGGTATGTTTTTAAATCTTTCAATAAGAAATACAATCTGAAACGAAAATAATAATAATTCTAAAATAGTTAGCAGTTCACGTGCTCCTGTGAACGTTAATACGCGACGTCGCTGAAATGAGCTCCGATAAAATCACTCTGTTCAATGACTTCCACAAGACATGAACTAGTGACTACGCGCATTGAAACCGAGCGTGCTAATTTTTAGGCTAACTAGGGGTCACAAGCTTAGCACAACATGATCACTAATTTATTACTTCTATACGTAATGTTATTATAACACTACCTTTGAAATAGCAATGTCTCAATAGATCAGTTCTTTCTTTCGATTGAAGGAGCATTAAAATTTAAATTATATTGAGCCTCAACAATGTAACTTGGCGCCTGTGTAATGAAAGCAAGTGAAGTGATTGTTGCGCGTAAACAGTGACATTTGTGGTTCGTTGATATGAATGGTAGTAACGCACCATTGTCGTTTGTTGCTTTGCTACGGAAGTTAAGCTGCAGTGTTCTTTGTAATGGCGAATGAGAAGGGTATACCGTTCAGGCAAAGAATCGCTATTGAATTTTGTGTAGTTACGCAAAAGTGTCCAGGAGACATTTAAGATGATCAAAGAAGCATATTATGATGAAGAAGCAATGGGTAGATTGGCTGTGTTCAAATGGTACAAACATTCTACGGATGGCAAATGCAATGTGCAGGGATGAACCCAGAATTGGGCGCCCATGAACGTCGTTGAACAGTGGAAATATTTTGAAAGTCGAAGCTTTATTGAAAGATGATAGACGTTTAGCAATTCGTAAGTTGGAGTAGCAAGATGTGATGAAATCGTAATGAACCATGTGAAAATGTCCCATATTTGTACAAGATGGTTAAATGTTGCCAAACACTGTTTCAAAGAGTGGAAAAAGATCCTAACTTCTTGGACAGGCTAATGACAACTAGTGAGTGCTGGATCAGACATTATAATCCCGAATCAAGGCAACAGTCAAGTATATAAAACACCAGAGATCAGCAGCACCGCAGAAATTTTGAGTTTGTTGTTCATCACACAAATTAATGTTTATTTTAATGCCTGTGGGATAGTACTGCAGTATTGTTTGCACGGAAAACAAACTGTAAATGCAGAATATCTTGTCGTTTAGCAAGTGCATGGAAGGGTGCTAGGCGCAAGAAAAGACCAGAACTGCTTCATGAAGAATGGTTTCATCTGCAAGATAACGCTTGACCTCATATGCCCCAACAGACTATGGAAGGTTTCAAGACAATTGGTTGCAAGTCTCTATACCCTCCTCCTTACAGCCAAGATCTCACACCGTGCGGTTAGCACTTAAGAAAGAGTTGAAAGAATTTCAACACGGACCAGGAATTGAAAGTGCCCCATCAGCTACCTTACTAGACTGAAAAAATGGTCTATGACATGTGTTTTAGAAGCTTGTGGGCCGCTGGAAGTGGTGTGTAGAGTGTGAATGTCGTTATTTGGGAATGAAAACGCACACCAAACCTCCTTGTGACTAGTTCAGTCCGTGTTAATGAATGAACTTGTAAATGTTCAGTTATCCTTGTAACTTTCACAGTTGTGTGAAAGAGTAAAGCATATCATTATGCTTATACAAACATGTGTGTAAACGTATGTAGAATGAATAGGTTTCGGAGATGAGTCACTGAAGTCCACCATTAATCGTTCCTTACACAACACTATATTGGCACTATCTAACATAATGGCAAACGTTACCATACATTTTCGGACAATAGTAATTAAAGTTGCCCATTTTATTCTTACATGGGCAATCTCAACGTATGCTTGAAATACATACTTAACAGCAATAGTAATCTTGTAAAACTTTTTCAGTAGTAATTGCATATTTATTCATCTCCGTAATTATAGGAGAAACTCATCCCGTCTTCAGTCGTTATCATCCATTAACAGTAATTGTACCATAGATTATACATCAGTAGTATCTTCCCAACAGTCGTAAGTTCTAGGCCTAGCACCATCAATAACTTCACTGGCTGAATTCCCATTCCTAACTTGATATATTTTCCGTAAATATAATAATTTGGGGATAACCTATGGTATTCAACGGAGTAGGAGATGTTCAACACCGCTGGGCAAAGAATCTCTATTGGTGATCGATGGGCGAACTAACCTCGGCCTGTCTTTCTCGCTAATGTTCCCAGGCGTGTCTTACATAGACGCACTCTTTGGTTCATATCAGCAGCACCCCTAATGTATCCGATTTCATCAGCACTAAGTAAAATAATTTCGTAATAAAACCGTGAACTCACCTTTGTTCAACGATATCCTCTAGTTCACTAGAACAGCTAGTCAAATCCAAATAGATTGTATGGCCCATCAAGTGTTCTATGATGTCTACGCCACCGGGCTCATAGTTCTTTTTTTTTTTTTTGCCTTGTTGCGTTGCTCATTACACATACCTCCAACTTAACCGTGAAAAAAATGCACGAATTTATGAATCAACTTGGAACTCATCTGCCAATAATGAGTAACAAGTTGTTTGCCGTCTTCTGAGTATACGCAAGAAATTCCTAGCACAGTGAACGATTGCGTTACTTTCAACGCGACATTCTGGAGTTATTTGCTGTCACCTATCTGACAAGAGCTCATTATCGTTCTATGAACTCTTACAAGCATAGAGATAAAACGGGAAATTATCGTAAAACATTGATTCTTGCTAATTAAGTGGTCCTTTTGAGTTTCAAAGTATATTTTACCTTCTGTCATGAATCAATATTAAACACCTGAATTATCAATTCCGGGATTCTGAGAGACGAATGATAACTTGCAAAAGACTTGTTGACGGAAGGTAGCAACATTAGTTGCTGCATATTGTTATACATAGATATAGCGTAGTGGTTAGAGTGACGGAATACAAATGGAAAAGTTCCAGGTTCGAACTCCGTTGCAGACTGTTCCAAAAATTACAAGTTGTAACTGAAGAGGAGGACCTCTCTCGAAGCGTCCGTGAATTGAATGAACAAAGTCGAACTAAACACGTATACCAATTGCAAGAGATTTATGCAGTCAGGGCCAAAAGTTTGTACCCATACGTAAAATTGATTTTCCAAAGAACATTGGAATGGATACGCCAATTTGAGTACAGTTTCATGTAGCGTACAGAATATATCACATTCTCTGAGTTACAGGAAACCGTGCCCCAAATAGGTCTATCCATTCCAAAGTTATTGGGTGAAAAATTTTTACCACTGGGTACAAACTTTTGGCGTTGAGTGCACATGAGAAATATATATCTGGTCTAGTAAAAAGTAATCCATTATTTTGCCAATAGATGGCTTCAGTGATCTGTATCTCGCGTTGTATAAGTCCGATCGGGTTCAACGAGATGGCGTTCAAACGATGAGATTGCGTACTACAAACACTGTTCAGAGAGTTGTGATGAGTTGACTCAGTGTTGTGTGAGCGCGCGTCAAAATGGACACTAGCAAAGAGAAAATACGCTATATTTTACAGTTTTTCTTCGATAAAGGCGAAAACGCAAGCCAGACGGCTGCAAATGTGAATAGTGTTTATGGTCCTGATACTGTAACAGTCAATCACGCGCAATTTTGATTTCGTCGATTCAGTTCCGGTAATTTTGACGTCAAAGATGTACCACGCACTGGAAGGCGAAGTGTCGAAAATGTCGATAAAATCATGGACATTGTCGCGTCCGACCGTCATGTAAGCACTGTTTCGATTGCCCAAGAGCTAAACATTGCACAAAAAACCGTGTGGAACCATTTGCATAAGGCTGGATACACAAAGCAGCTTGATGTATGGGTGCCACACGAGTTAACGCAAAAAAACCTCATGGACCGAATTTCCATCTGCGAATCGCTGCTGAATCGCAACAAAAGCGACCCATTTCTGAAGCGGTTGGTGACTGGTGATGAAAAGTGGATCACTTACGACAACGTCACGCGAAAACGGTCGTGGTCGAAGCGCGGTGCGCCGGCGCAAACGGTGCCCAAGCCAGGATTCACGGCCAGGAAGGTTTTGCTGTGTGTTTGGTGGGATTGGCAGGGAATTATCTACTATGAGCTACTCCCCTACGGCCAAATCCTTAACTCGGAACTATACTGTCAACAATTGGACCGTCTGAAGGCAGCAATCGCCCAGAAGCGCCCAGCTTTGGCCAATAGGAGAGGCATTGTGTTCCACCAGGACAACGCCAGGCCACACACACATCGATAGTGACTCGCCAGAAGCTCCGGGAGCTTGGTTGGAAGGTTCTTATGCATCCACCTTATAGTCCGGACCTGGCACCGAGTGATTACCATCTGTTCCTGTCCATGGCGAACACGTTTGCTGGTGAAAAATTCGCTTCAAGAGAGGCTTGTGAACATCGACTGTCTCAATTTTTTGCCAATAGGGACAAGGGTTTCTATGAGAGAGGCATCATGATATTACCTTCCAAATGGCAACACGTTATCGAACAAAACGGCGCATATGTGACCTAAATCGGATCATTCTAACTATGGTAAGTCAAGCCTTCAATGTCATGCAAAAATAATGGATTACTTTTTACTACACCAAATATATTGTATGAAAAAGCAAATGTAAACGTAAAAAAAAAAAAAAAAAAATTTTGCATGACAATGAAGGGGTAAAATACAAAATCGACATGGAAACATGTAACTAAAATGTTTGAGACAGAAAACTACAAGAAAAGAACATCACAGTCAATAGACTTATAGATTTAAAGTAATTTTTAAAACGTTTCAGTAATTCTCAAAATAAAATAAAGAAGTGGCGTAATCACACTCGTTGATGAAAACCACAGAGCAAAAAAAGAGAGCGAACGAAAAAGAGATGATAAATAAACTGGGAGGAGGGGTCTTTGATGGGAAACTGGTAAATTCGCTCCTGACTAAATTCAGAACATTATTAATTTAACTGACCAACACAGATATAAACAAACTCCAGGATAAATTAATAAAATACAGGAAATGCTTACAAAGGTGATTCCTCTCGAGGTGTTTTGAGGTCAATAGTTTCAGAAAGAGGTCGCTTTTGTAATAATGCCTACACGCTAGACTGCTTTGAAACACCCACGTATGTTACAAACACATACAAGTTTACCAAATACACTGCGCCTTGTGTACGTAACTGGAAGTTCATATGATTAATACTTAAATACTTCCCCAGAATCCTTACGGAATAACACGTAGAATAGGAAGTGTATAATGAAATCAACATTTTAAAAAGCATCAGAAAGATAATTAGAAGATTATTACATTGTGACAAAAGTCTCCACAGTATATCCCTTGATAATTTCTCGTATGTTGACAAAAACAGACATAAAAAAAAAAAGAACGAAACGAAATAACACCTCTAGTATTTCCCGTCTCCGAATTTTCCACTGAACATTTCATGCGCTGTTGACACTGTCTGCTCGTTAAGCTAATTACAAAGTTTTCTCGCGTGCTACTGTATGTATATATATATATATATATATATACGCACGGTACATGTATGTGTTTCTATATACGTTGTGTGTGTGTATATATATGTAGTTATGTATGCCTATTTGGAACAGCCTCAAACCCTAGGTGAGGTGAGGTTTTGTGTGATCGCCCGCCTACTGTATTTCATTCCCCTCTAGAATTCTCTCGTTCAGTTTGCTTAAGGGAATTCTACAAACGGTATAACAAGGTCCTTTATTTTTGTGTGCGTGTGTGCGCTTTATGTTTAATTCAAATAGCTTGTTTACCTTTTCGTGCGGAAATTAACCTATCTTACTGATTTTCACTAAGCAAGAAACGAACCAAATGAAATCAAACGTGCATAAGTTCCCTGTAATGTTGCTGTCAAAATTCTACTTTTATATTTTACAAAATTTAACCAGTGTTTTCTGTAATATATACTAGCTGAATTTCTCGTCGTTGACCACTAAGGTATGTTTTAATAATAATTCTACTAAGCAACCCAACAATTACAACTTTTCCTCTTGTATCTTAATATAGCTAAAATATAGGATTCTTAATCAGCACGTTGTTTAAAATATTAGAACAATCCTTATTGCGACATATTAGAACAATCCTTTCTGTAACTGGCCCATCCTTTATGTAGTGTTCAGAAAACGTTTTCTTGTGTACAAGGGTGAAAAGAAGTTAAGTGACAATGTTCACATTATATGTAACTTTTGATTCTGGCTTTCATATAGAATCACACACACACCTCTACCATATTTTCCCACGAACGTCCTCTTCATCCGCAATGCCCAACTGTGCATCTGCCATGACAAACTGTGCTTGCTACTTTGACTCGCTGTGTCACCCACTTATGACGTCCACGGCTGTCCCACTGCAGATTCAGACTCCTTTAGGTACGACCTTGAAAACATTAAGTAGACATTCACATGACGCATACCTGGAAAAAGTAATAGAGCCAGTCTTGAAACTTTTTAATCAGCCCTCGAAAATAAACACACAGAGCTTTAGATTTTCACCATCTGTTGACTGTCTCCCTCGTAAATAGACACCCAGAGCTTTAGATATTCACCATCTGTTGACTGTCTGTATTTGTCACAGAGTCAAGGACAATGTAAAGCCAAGATCTCCGACAAGAGATGGCAGCACTGTCTCTGTATATGTCTAATGTATTTCTATGCACGAAATTTCAATGCTGCTGCTAGAAATTCAAGCCTAGAGAGTTTGAACTTTCAGGGAAGAAAGTTCATAACCAATTCAAGAGTTCTATCCGTGCCAATTTTATGTTTTCTTTCTTGTTCATTGCTGAAAGAGCTTCATTGTTATATCCATCTGTGCTGCCATCTCTTGTCGGAGATCTTGGCTTTACATTGTCCTTAACTTAGCTACATTAGAGTTGGTTTAATTAAGTTTATAGCTTCACAATATTAAATATATTACTTCCATTTACAACATCAACATTAGTGTGTTTAATAGCTTTTCAAATTTTGAATAATTTCAAAGATAATTGATCACAAAGAAATTGCAGTGTTGTTTCCTACTCATAGTTTTTTTTCTCTTCTTTTGCTGTCTTTCTCTCTCATTTCATTTACATAATAATTTTGAACAAGTTTCATGGTTTTGTCTGAAAGGTTAATGGTTTTAGCAGTGCAATATATTATTTACAATACAGAATAATTGCAGATTCAAGACGTAATACACTATTCGCGAATCATGCCCATACACAAATTAGCTTAGGGTGAGTTAGTTAAGATTAATTAAAGGTAGATCACATTAAGTTTTTTTTTTTTACCACACCTTCCCTAAAGTGGATTTTCACCCACGTCTCTTTGCTACAAATTTCAGAATAAGGACCTACCTATCTACCTACACTATGGACTACGGAACTCCATGTTCATCGCCGCAGTAACAAATGTTCGCTAGAGGATTCTATCCTGGGCAAGATTAAGCAAGTTTTTATCACCTACTTCTCGAATATCCCATCTAATATTGTCCTCCCAACGTTGTCTTGGTCTTCCCAACAGTCTCTTTCCATCCAGCTCTCAACATCATAATTTTCTGGTAATCCTTTCTCTTCGTAAACTATAATTTAGAATCTAATAAGCCTCCCAACAATATTGATTAAGATGAAGTCGCTCGTATGAACATTCAAACTTCAACATATTGTACAATTGATTACGATTAATGATTGTCACTGTATATTAAAAAAAAATGTTGACTTAAGATCACTGCTGTAAAATATTTAAGGTATCAAGGAAATTACTCTTTTTGATTTTTTAAATAGTTAGTTGTCTTTTTCCCTAACATGGCATATAGTAATTATGATATTAATCTCACAGTAAAACAAGGTAACATAAATAATATCTAAGTAGTAGGAGTCATTTCATGTTGTTTAGTACGATTAGCTCAACAAGAGGTTTTTAAATCGTCTCCCGCTCAACAATGATTTACCAAGAATGGTGATAAGCACTCATGACATAATTGGGTCATTACAAGAAGTGCATAATCACTCTTCTCTTGTACCGATGGCTTTCATTCGTTAGCCCTCCTTCTATATCAATAAGGACATAGTAAACACAATATCAACACGCAAATCGCTCATTTTGAGACAGAGTTAGACCACACACAACCTCTCTGCAACACCCAGCATAATTCAGCAATTAGTGAACTCTGGTGATTATGTTTTATAAAATGCTACTGCAGTGTATTAGTATATAAAACGAGTGTATTTTCTTACATGAGAAATAGTATCTTTCCGGGACGTGAAAAATTAGCTAGTTTTCTTTTTCAGACTGTTTCTGTTTCTTACATGACTTTAGCTTTCACGTTGCATCCCTCATTTTGACGTTATTTCTGTTTGAAATTTGCTTTGATCTGTAAGAAGAAAAAAAAGAAAAAATATCATTTTTCCGTTTGCGATTTTATGCATAATGGAATGTTGAGCTATGATAATGAAGAAAGAACAGATGTTCAGCTAAAGATATAAATTACTTCACTTTTCCCCCTATCCCTTCCCCCCGCCTGTTCTCTCTCTCTCTCTCTCTCTCTCTCCGTTACTCTTTTCCGGATAGTGATGTTTTGGTACGTTGAAGGAAATTTATCTTTTTTTTGGAACGGAATTTTGATTATATTCTGCTTTGTGAAGAGAGGAAAAAAAAGTTTGTTTTCAAACGGAGGGAAATTTTGTATGCATATTTAGGGATAGGGAAAATTTTATTCCCATCTTTTTTACAAAGACGGGAAATATTTTTTTTTCGGAAAGGGATTTTTGTTTCAACTTGTTTTTTTTTAATAGTAATAATAGTGAATAATAGTGAAACCTTTACATATTTAAATTAATAACTTATATTTTATAAGATAAGATAAAATGAATTTTATGGGTGGTAAAAGCATTCCAAATACAGCACAGAGGCTAGTTTGCATTGAAGACACAACAATAACAACAACAGCAACAGGACAATCAACAAAAATGATTTAGAAGAGAATTGACCCTGGTATTTTTTAAGGTACCGTACGTGTATTTGTCTGGTGCGTCTGAAGTAAACCAGGGAGATCTAAGTTAGGATGAACGGTCACTAGACCTCAGGGTGGCTGAGAAGTTAGTCCGCTTGCTTTCTGTGCGTGTGGTCATGGGTTCAATTTCCGCCGGGGTGAATTGAACGGAGTAATTCGGAGCCTACTTGACCAAAAACTATAGGTCCCGTCCTTAAAAGCTTATCAGCAAATTTAGGGCGTTAATAATTCATTCATGAGCGGTCGCTAAGCACAAATCCATACCATTCTGATTGCCAAGTCAACGCTCTACCAACTGAGCTACAGTCGTTCGCTACATATTTATAGATACTTAAACTATCAAGTTGCAGACTGTTTATAACGAGATAAATGAAATGTGGGAAATTTGACTACAAACGTCATCATATTTTGATCTTCTAGAGGAAAACTTTGAAACAAAAATATCATGCTAGCTCTTTAAGTTAAGCTAACAAACAGAAATTGTAAAGCACAAAGAATATACAGGGTGGTCAACAAGCCACCTTACCGAAATATACACATACTAACATTATCACTGATTTTTATTTTTTCCGACAAGGAAATTACTTCGAAATGTTGAAAGACGTAATTGTACCTCAGTTACGATGTCTGGGTAATTTCAACCGAATAATTTGGCTGCAAGACGGTGCACCACCACAGCATGGGACTTCCTTGATGAAACATTTAACACATGGATTAGGGCAGTGGGAGTAGACTCCGAGGTCACCCGACTTAACACCGTACAACTTTGCAATTTGGAGAATAATAAAGGACAACATTTATTTAAAAAAAAAACATGAGTTTTAGGATACAATTTCCGCAGAGTTTAAGCGTTTGAAAGGTTATCTACAATGAGAAAAAAAATGTCATTCGGTTTTAAAGCGATGCCATCTTTCTTTGAGAGAGATCGGAGGACAATGGAACACTTTGTACACCATCCCATTTTTGATGTTGTACTGTACCTATAAACTTGTGCATTTTCAATCCTTAAGAATTGATGGATAAGGAAAATTTTGGGCTACCCGGTATAGTTCAAGAGACCCAGATGTAATAAAGTACATAATAACCGAAACATCAACGTTCTTAATTAGTAATATTAGCAAATATTACACACTCTTAAGTATACTAAGTCACTGCTATAAATATGCAAAAATTCTGTAGAATATAATGTATGAAAATACCCCCCCCCCCCAAAAAAAAATATTTGTATGTATTAAATATTACATTTTTCCATGATTTATCTTGTATTTTTAATGATACAATGTCATGTAACATTCTAGCATAACACTAGACCTATAAAATCTACATTTTATCACTAAAAATGTCATTATATACCGTAATAAAAGTTTATTACAACCTCCCCGCGTTTTCCTCTAGAGTAAAAGTCACGCAAACATCTTTCTCGCAGCAATAAATCTGACACTTCAAATAACAAAAGTAGCACTAGAGTAACATTTTAATTAGAAACGCTGTTTTTGTCGTAAAACATTTTACAGAAAGACACCACAGCATTTACACTGCTTATTATTACTTTATGGTACTAAAAGAACCTTATTAATTAATAGCCTGTTTATGTAAATTACTGTAAACGCCAGAAAGAGAGAAAAATTTTAAAAAGTGGTTTATTTTCATGTTGCTCCTGAAAACATTTAAATCTTTTATCATGCACTAAATGATCTAATACTTCTGTGACTCCATGCAAGAATCTGATATGTTGCACTCTCAAATAGTTTGAGTTAAATTCACAAATAACTTTGACAAGTGTGTCTGTCTTTGTTTCCTATAAAGGAGAAGTTATCCGAAAATAATTTGTTTAAATGATAATTGACATTTGTGTTCAGTCTGCACCATTGAGCTGTACATAACTATACTGGATTGATCGACTACTATCTACAGCCAGACGCAGGAGAGTATATTTAATCTTGTTTGTCAATTTTCGGTTTAACCCAAACTGAAACAAGCTTTTACTTCTAACTCAGTAACACTATTTCAAGTGGACATTCAAACCGAGATGATTTATACATTTTTGAACTGAATATACAAAACTGAGTTCATGTGGTGAAGAGTAGGTGCAATCATCTATGCATATAACGACGTGCGGCTGTGAGTTGACTGCCTATCGCCATAGTAAGCAGCAATACATGGAACCTAGCACCACCAGTTTATAATTATGTAATTTATCGCACTTAACTTTGCCCAAAACGTTTTGTCCAATTTCTCTCGTACAACTGTACGATTCTACCTAGGCATATCCTAGGTATATTCCTAGATAATCATGTGAATATTCCTAGTATAGTCACTTATACTTTATGGGATAATATAGCTGTTTGAAACCTCATCATGACTTTACAGTCACCCTGTACTTTAACGAAACTTTTAATCTGTGGACTTTAGACTTTTGCACGTCTCTTGAAACTCCACTAATATACCCGTTAAGTAGAGGAACGATAAAGATAGCGGCAGTGGCTCTTAATTCAAGATTACATCCTAGTATTCACTTGCTGGAGTAAGGGGAACGAAATAATTTGAGCACGATTATCCATCCCTGGATTCGATGTTCCAAGATTTTCAATTTAATTTCTGTTGAGCTATGAAAGTGGTCGGTTCTTCAAATTATTTTAAATCCTATTTAAAAATTATCTCGTCGAGATAGAAGTAGTGGAGGAACTAGAGACCAGATACTGCAACAAAGTTTACTTTAGAATTTAGGTCGTAGTCTATGTTGAACCTCATATAGATACCATACAACAATAACTGTTTCCATGCTATATAGATTTGCAATGATTTAAGTTATCGGTTGCTGGTGCAGCAATAACAGGAAAACGCATCAACATCCACGATTGTGAATATTCACATCCACATCCACATCCACAAACCCTTCTCATGCTATCTCACATATCTCCTCCACAAATGCCATGTTTCCCATTTCCAACCCCCCTTCTTCACCCTTCCTGGAAATCCAACACCAGCGGAATAGGTAACTGATTTTGTGGTGCATACAGCGAATGCCGAGTACATGAAACATTATCTACAATTAGCGAAAGTCCTCTCTCTCTCTCTCTCTCTCTCTCTCTCTCTCTCCTACCTTTCAATTATCCACATCGGTGCTGTGAAATACGACCTCTACAAACGGGACAGTCATCATAGATAGGAAAAGCAAGTGGTTTCGAGATTGGTACTGAACGGTGGATGATTCGTCGTTTGGCGACCATTCTGTTACGAGCTTCCCAGTCACATCCAAATATAAAGGATAATATAATATGTTATACAACTCTTATCATTATCCACAGTGAGTGAACTTTAATCTTTAATTTTCTCTCTTCTAGAGTAATTTGAGAAGTCTAAATTTTTCGAAATCGTTTTTGTTTTTCAGTTAATAGAATTTGATACTTTTCGTTACGATTTTATTTTTTATAGAGTCATCCAAATTCTCAATAAATTAATAACGAAAGTACTATTTTTCATTGTTGGGACTACTGATTATGACCTGTAATTGGTGCACTTAGACCCCCCATCCCATAGAAAAGATATTTATTAGGACTTCCCATTTACTGATTTCACCCCCTCTTTTTAACACCTTTTCAACACATTTCAAGAAATACTATACCAGCTAAATCTGAGCAGAAGAAATGTTAACCAAAAGGTGAGAGAAGAGAAGAGGGGCTTGGGAAGGAAGTTACCCAAGACAACATTTTGAAAGAACCATCTCGGTATTAGACTGGTGTGATGGCGAGGAACAGCCCTGAAAAGCCTCTGTTAGCATGACCAATCATTGAGCTCAAACCCAGAATTTTAAGAACATCTACCAACTAAGCCATAGTTGCTCAGTACTTTTGGTTAAATCTTGGAACACGTTGCGCATGTTTGGAATGTTTTCCTGGCTTTCAAAACATTTTTATTAAGCTTATTTTTAGGTTCGCTGATAGCGTAGCAAACAAAGAGGGTCCTTATAATCCCACTTATTCTGTCCAATCCTCCACCCGTGTCCAAATAATGAATCTCAGCAACCACAAGACGTAGAAAGGTGCTTGACATGTTGCTGGATAGGTCTTGACTACACTAGCTCAAAGCCATCAGAAACATCTTGATTGGTGCAGTGAATCAGTGTTTCCAACCTATTTTTAAATCGAAATTTTCAAGTTGCATTCATTCTGTTAGATCTATCTGCACCAAAATTGGCATAAACATTATTCGTCACAATTGAAAAAAAAACTGTGGATGTCACCGTCCCCAATTACCCCAGTTGTCAGTGTTGCCAACGTACTTTAAAATTCAATTTGTTAATTTGCTTCAATAACGTTAGATGTATGAGCACGAAACTTGGTATAAACATCATTCGACACAATAGAAACATACTGTGAGTGTTCTTCATGACCCAAAAGTTCCAGTTGTCAATGTTGCCAAAATATTTTTTTTTAATGAATGTTTGTGTGTCTGAGACGCTATCACAAGACCCTTGGAACATTCATGATTGTTAGTATAGGATTCATTCACAACCTGGAAAACCTGGAAGTCTCAGGAAAATTGAAATTGGAAGGGAAAAACGTGGAAAATTCAGGGAAATTGGTATTTTCTCGTAAAAAAAAAAAAAAACAACTTTAAAATATCAGGGAAGTTGAACACTTGCAGATAAGGAAATTGATTTCTGAAGTTTACCATCTGTGGGCGGTTGGAGGGATTGTTTGTCTCTTGATACTAGGATGGGATATATGGGGGGGGGGGGGGGGGGGGAGCACTTTTGTTTGTGTCGTTTTATTTTCCTTTGTGCTGTCTGTTTTGTCTTTTCGAGGCTTATTTATACGGCGTGTTTTAAAAATACACCAACAAATTTCTAGAGATTATTCCTCCCATCAGAACAAGACGCAAGTTACTCTGATAAATTTTCGAAATGTGCATAGTTTTCAGAGCTATAGGCTGCCGAAAGCGTGGGAAAATAAACTTTAGTGCTTCGTATTTCTAACACCATGAACAGGAGTGCTGATGCGGCATAGTACAGTGAAAGACTTTAAGCCTGCACTATCCAAAAATGCATATTTTAACATTCCGCAATGGGCGCACAAGGGATTCCCCAAAGGAATTAGGGGATTTCCAGAAATTCTTTGAAGTAAAGATGGGTCGAAATGATCATGAATGGGGAAACAATAATTCGTTTGAGTCAAGTCGATATCGCAAGTAGATTCCATACATCGAACGATTTTCTTAAACAAAAAGTGGTTACATAACAAGCAGGAGTAAGAATTACATCATTTCATCGAATGTTTTATTTATTTGTTTTCATTGAAATATCATTGTCCGATTGGATGCTGACGATGATGTATGTCACGCTGGGAAGTTTTTTGATTGATGATTATTTCGACCTACCTCTACTTCAGAAATATTTCCCTAATTCCTTTGGAGAATCCCTTACGCGTCCGTTGCGAAATTTTGAAATATGCATTTTCAAATAGAATAAGTTTAAAGTCTTTGACGGTACCATGTCGCATTAGCTCTACTGTTTGTGGTATTTGAAATTTGAAGCTATAAACTGAAATTCATTATCCCACGTTTTCGGCAGCCTATAGACTAAAGCTCCGAAACTGTACACATTTCAAAAATTTGATGTGAGGAACCATCTCGAGAAATTTATCGGTGTCATTTTAAAACACCCTGTATAACCATTGTTCCTGGTCCCATTTATTTGTGATGTTCAAACAATTAATACTAAGTTTACAACCTTTTCAACATATTAATTAAAAATGATTTACTGAAATGAGAATGCTTTGTAAAATTATTATGGCTTAGGGATTTGTCAACCCCATCGCCCAGTGATGATAATTTACAGCTATTTACCAATAAGCAGATACCTGGCCGATGTTAATTCAAATATCATGCGTATTTGATAGACCTATTTGATAAATATTTGTCCTCTGAACCATCATCTACCCATCCTAGTACATGGCGTGAAACATGTCATTGGTATAAATTAAAAGTAGTTAATTCATATCATTGCATCATCTGCAAACAGAATACAAGTATATTATTTTAAATTAACAATCTTACTCTTGTGTTGGTATACACTAGGGTATTACTAAATTCGTTTCATTGCAATTGTTCATTCATTGGAGATAAGAGTGGACATTCTTATAAATAAATAAATACTCTTTATAAATATGGATTTAGCACGCCTATAGGACAGTAAGTTCTGCTCTGGTCCAGCTACCCTGTACCAGCTCCAGCTCTAAAGCACAGCTACCCTAATGGGACATTTATAAACAGAAAAAGGTGTTCCCGGTGATTGATTAGTAATGCTCATGGGCTTTCAATTAAAGGATCCCAGATTCGATACCTGCTGGGGACACAAGTGATTTGAGCCCAGTTTAAACTGTAGGTCCCGTCCTAAGGATGTTACTTCATCCAATGGAAATAATGGCTAACCATCATCAGTTGATTCAGTTCACCGTGCCCAGGTACCTTCACGCCATAGACGTATCTTCGAATAGTACATCTATCATCATCTTCATCAAACAAACAGAAAGCAATAACTATACAAATTATACACAAACATGTCAATTATTCCCTAGATAAATGTGATGAAATGAATCCAACTTTTGAAAACACTAGATGTTCCTATAGAAAGGGCGAGGCAGTTAAAATTTCCTTTGAAGAGGAAATCATAGATCTTCTGTGTCAGAAAAGCAAATAATAAAAAAAAAGGGAATGAGAAACTGGAAAGGATGGTTCTCTATTACACGCAAGAGAGACATTCAGATCAAATCATTTTGCTAACACTCATAAAGAGATCGTCTGCGTGTTTTTTCACTGTTTTTTTTTTCAAAACTTATTTAACCTAGTCGGCTTTCCTTTCTTCTAAGATCTCTTCGTAACGTTCATCCGCAGATGAATTTTCATCAACGTCAAGATTGGGAGAGAGAGAAAAAACGAGAGTAAAAAAAAACGAGGAAATAAAGCTGGGGACGCAATCGACAACCATAGATTCCCCTCCCCCCACTTCGGTACCTTTCAATCATGATAGGTGGGTGGATGGATAAACTCAAACTCAAATTACATTCACGTGTCAAACCTTTTTTATTCTTCTCTCATTTTTTACGCGTTTCTTTCCATCAATTCAGCGAAGATGAGAAGAAAATAAAGAATACCATAAAGAAAAAAAAAACGCGGCAGGCAGAAAGAGGAATTATGATAAGGATAAACGTCCTCTCTTTTTATAAAAGTATATTTAAAAGAAATCTTTTTATAGTTCCTATGAGATCTCTTTATAACTTTGTTGCATATTGAAAATGAGTAGAGAAAGGGAAAAAAAGGACACGGAGGGAAATAATATAAAAGATTCAGCTTGTTTTGTATGCATAATGTAACGTAAAGAGGGATTTTTTAAAGAGATATATTGAAATAAAATGGAGGAAAATGAAACTCAATATTTTGCTGCATATAAAGTTCTAGGATAGGAAAACGAATTAAAATAGACCGCTTTATATACTAAATAAAGTGGAAAGAAAAAGGAATGGTTGAATTTGTATTGTTCAAATACTGTACGACATTCTTTCCTTTTTCTGGTTTCTGTTTCCGTCTATTTTATTTTGTATTGCGTAGTAAAGTGGACCAGATATTACCCTATAAAGACGTTCAGACTTTCCCATAAAAAAACAAAAACTGATTCAATCTTACATGGTAGTACTCTGACTTGACGGAAATACGGCACCACGTTGACTCAATTGGTAATTAAGCAGTTGACATGTTGATCTTCTTTTGTCAAATTTGGTTACTTCAAACCCTTATCATTCTGTTTTCTTTCTTCTTATATGGGGAAAATAAGATATTATTAGTTTTCTTTACACTAAAATATTAAAGTATACTTGAAACTAGATATGTATTGGTGAAATGTCTCAATAAACGAAAGTAGCCAAAAATTTTCTTGTGGTTTTCCTGCGCGCGTGTTTGACAAACAAAGAAACAACGAATTGGAAATGCGATAGTCAGTTGTTGTTGAGAGTCGACCTGTGTGTGTAGCTACTAGGTTTTGATTATACATTACAGCGTGTACATTCAGACGAACCCGGTTAGGCATGGGAATCCCGGCAAGTTTATCTAGTATGAGTTAAAACTAGGCAATAACAGGAGCGCAACGACATGGATATGCCAGTCCTTAGGTTTGATAATATGTGAGTAAATGGACGATTCACAGGTGCAGCAATTCGAGAAAGGCAACGAGGTTACCACTTCATCAAGCTGAATAGTAAAAGCCTAAACTACAACTGCAGCCAAAGAAGATTATGCGCTGTTGTTGATGTACTGCGCTGAGTATCATGCATCGTACATTGCTATCCGCTAGCCAAACCATTTCTTTTGTACTCTGAAAGCTGAAATCAGTCCGTAAAGAAAGCTATGGAGCCTCGATGAATCGTAAGGGCGTTGTTCTGTTGCATGATAACGCCAAACCACACGCAGATAACGTGACTCATAAGATCCACCTTGGGTTGGAAATTTCGTGCATCCTTCTTATTCCTCAGATAAAGCACCATCCTATTCTTTCTAATAAGTAAGGTACCGCAACTAAAGCTCTAGTCGCTGTCTTCGCCAAGGGGAGTAATCCCCTCAGACGTGACCGGCTTGGGCCAAATGCCAGAAAATTTTAATTAAGTAATGAAGGATTACGATTACCATTGGCCAAGATTAAGGTTCTCATAGTTATGAGTTGCCATAGTTACGAAAACACAATGACTGTCCAGACAACTTTCTGGAAAATTTGAGTCACGAAAAATCGCAGATCAAACATAGATTCGAAGCCAGTTTTTACTCTCTTCTCCCTGTTATTAGATTTCTAATTAGTAATAGTTATGAGGAAGGTGATATTGTCAAAGAATATCCACTTCTTTTAATATTTCCCCTATAACTGTGTCTCCCCACATCCAACACTCCACTCTACTCCACTCCACTCCCTTCACTCACCCACCCTCCATATGCAATATTTTCCTGTCCCCTTCTTGTAGGAAACTTGAAGAAATCTTTTGGAGACCGATCACTGAAAAAAAAGCTCTTGGAGAAAAGGAGCAAGTTGTCTGGAGGGAAAAGATAAGCCTGGAGAAATCCTCATCTCCTTATGCATCACACGTGGCCCCTTTCCACGTGTCCTCCTGAGAGGAAACAGCCGTCAAGCGAGGAGCAGCTGTGTGATGCTCTATTGGTCGAGTGCTCTCTCTCTCTCTCTCTCTCATTCTTACACACACTCACACATATAGACACATATCCATACCTTAAAATCCTCCTGAAGCTTTTAGACTGATAAAAAGCCAATGTGGGGCTGTTCTCATGAAAGGTAATCAAGAAACATTAAAAGCCTTGCATGTCTTAACCGTCTGCTAGAGACAGATTATTTATATTTGCATGTCTCTTACATGTGCTCGCATGTGCTTGAGAGTATGTGTGTTTGTTTGAAACTTTACAGAAATCACACATGACAGCATCTTTTCTTGATTTATAAATTATATCCAATTAATTTGCTTTTTAAACTAAAAATCTGGAGGCTTCGATATTAGGACTTCTATAAATAACACGGAAAGAGACAATCAGAAAAAAAAATGTCGAGTTATAATGTTTAGTTGGAGTGTAAACAGGACAATTAAAGTATTTTACCTACAAAACATAGTAGTTTAGTGCTATCCTATTTTTTTTCCCCCCTGTTTCTCACAACGTGCAATTTTTCGTTTATTAGTTTCGTGTAAGCTAATATTTTGTGAGTATGAACCATTTAAGTATGATCTGTTCTCATAGTAATTGTACGATTGTATGTCTGAAAATGGTGTAGACATATCACAGATGTTTTCTGAGTAACAATTGTAGTTGGGCGGAACCGGATCCTGAAGGAACCCTGAACTGAATAATAATAATAAAAAAAATGGTTCTGAAGAATACCGGTAACTCGTATCTTTCGAAAGGTTTTGTGAGTGTTACCATAGGAACGCTACAGAAATGACGTCAAGGTTTAGCGAGTCTGTTCTTCGTGCAAGATGTTATGAGTTCGTTTCCCAATGAGGACTACCAATTTTTGTAGTGATCCAGCACCTTGATGTTAGCTAGAGAGCTATTTGAATTAGAAACTAGTTTACTTATGTCTCAGAAACTAGTAAGCGTAGATTTCGAGTCGTTGTGTCGAACACGTGACACCTACTCTATTTAAGCTAAAGTCTCCTGGAAGGGTAATCAAAGACTTGGCTTGTTGAACCAATATGGCTGCGACCGTCTTGCAGTTTGAAAATCATTTTTTTAAAAAAATCAGAATCAAATTTGGCGCGCTTCAGAGCGCCCAAGATAGAAAATTCGTAAATATTAGACTGGTTATTAAACTCGCACTGTGCATCCGGGATATCAATATCCACTACCATAAATAAGGCTCACAATTGAATACACACAAAGCGAAAGCAGAAGATGGGCTGAGGGAAAATAAAGAAATGAAAGACGAACGAACGAACGAAGAAGAACAATTTCTTAAAGGACCTGCCGGACCTTCCCTACTGTTATTACAGACGACGATGATGACGTCGGTGATAAAGGTGAAGAGCAAGAAGAAAGTTTGGAAACAAAATGAAAGTCCGCTAACTTATTTAAAGTCTGCTATCGTGTAGCGAATCTTTCTTCTTTACAATTCTATCAAATATTCTTCTTAATGCGTTTTCTAGACTCGTCCGACGCACGATATAACATCATCTCTTACTCAACCTTTATACCCACAATTCCACTCCAACCCTTTTTACTATCATTCAATTCCTATTTTTTTTTTTCAAAATCACCCTTCTTTTCCTCCACTACACGTAATGTGAGGGTGAAAAGTAGACCTTTCGTATGCAAATGTCCCTCTATTATCCAGCTTCCCCTCGTATAACGCTCCTATCACCATCAAACCATCCCCCATTCTGGTCCGAAGCCAAACAAAAAAGAAAAAAAAAAGGAAAAAGAATAATGCAGTTTGGACGGCCATATTGGCATTCAAGCGAGAGAAAAAAAATGTAAAGAAGAAAAAATAGTTATCAGATATCTGATGCAATATCAGTCTGCTATCATTACGAAAATAACACTACCATATACGAGGGTATAACAAAAAAAAAAGGTTCTATTGCTGCTTTGTGGAATAAATTTTCAAAAAGAAGAGAAAAAAACAAACGAACCCTTCCTCCTACTCTTTCCCGTTTCCGGGACTCTCACATGTACCATACATTGAAATGCATCAGTGTCCAACTTCACTAACATTCAATTGTCTGTCGTGTGGGATAACCAGAATATTTCACTCATTTAAAATACAATGGATTTTGCGTCACACACATACACACAAGCACATGAGGTGCGCATAAAAAAAAAGAGAGAGGAAGGACTACGGCCGGAACCATTCAATTATTATCACGTAATAAACATGCGTGTGTGTGAGTCACAAGGTCAGATTAATAACGCAGAAAGCGTTGAAACCAAATTGAATTTTAAACGAATGAATGGTAGAATAAAAGATAGAAAAAGAGGTGTGTGTGGACGCGTTAGAAGCAGAGAGTGATAATAGATACAATGTGTGAATACGGTATATTTTTTCATTTAACTTATGACGTACGTTTCCAATTTTATTCATAAGAAAAACCATTAATTAAGCTTTTCAACGTAATTTTTCTTTTATTGCTAAATACTAAGGAACAAGTAAAGCATTTCTAGACGTGTTTTCTGTCTTCATTTCATTACTTAAGTATGATAGAACCTTTTGTATATATTTTTTTATTTATATTGAGTTCCTTTTACCTTTTCAGGTACGTATTCCTGAATCTTGAAACTTTGTTCCTGGTTTTTTTATATTATCTCTTCCTATACCTGGCTACACTCTTTCGATTTGTGCGCTTCTCTTCTGTTTTTGTAGTGCTAGTTGTTTGCTTTTAGTCTCTTTGTATACTCTATTATGCCCGCAAAAGTACAATGTGTACTGTACATTTATAATTCCTTTAAGACTGTGTGTGTGTCTATCACATTTCTTTAACGAAAAACCCATAGGAAGGGACAATAGAATTTCGCACCTCACGAATTCGCAAAAATTTTAAACAGTAAAGAAATCGCATGAAGTAGATAGATTACTGTTAACATTTTGTGAAAATTCTCTTTTTAATTCACGAAATACTTGCGAATTTAGATGTTTTCTTCCATTCACGAATTCTGAGCTTTACTCACGAAACTATACCGTTTTTATTAATTGATTCACGTAAATAATGCCCTAAACAATAAAAGAATATAATTTGTCTTCAGAAACCTATCATTGGATTCACGTAGCACAGATAATGTTAGAATGTAGTACATCACATTTATCCTGCATTGATGGTAGCAAATTTGTGAACATGGTTTGGAATCTAGCAGAACAATACGAACTACATTATTACAAGGCCATTCAATATGTGCGTTTGACTGCATTCGCGGTATAAGGCTTTGCGAAAGTAAGTTGAACACGTGAAATATTATGCCAACGAAAATCTCTCCACAGCACGGCGTTCCAGTCGTCAATAGCGCGTCCGCCATAATTTTTGGTGTGGGGTCTTAGCTGACCAACTATACCGTGATCAGTCGCTTTCGAGCTCTGGTAGAGTCATGGTCGCTTAACGTGCAAACCGTGTTTAAAAACGACGTCGAGATTTTTGAAAGTTTTCGCTTGAGCAACGATACGCCATTAAATTTTCCGTCAAGCTTGGAAAAACCGCTTCAGTGGTGATTTCAAGAACGGACGCTAAAACATGGAGGACGACGAACACTCTTGACGCCCTTCGACGAGAGTCAATCATGTCCGACCGGAGATTGCCAAATGCTGGAATCTCCATCATGATAACGCACTGAGTCACACTCCTTTCGTTGTGACGTCATTACTGACTAGAATCGGCATTGCCGTTTGACTATGTTTGGCCATCCAAGAAGCAACGACGGGTGTTCTGAGGGAATTGTTAGAAGCCGACTTCCAGGAGGCGTACCCTGCGTGGAAATCACGCTGGCAGCGGTGTGTCGATAATCAAGGAGAATTTTTCGAAGAATTTTAACAAGTTGTGTCAATCGGATCAATAAAGTTTATTTCCCGGACACAGTCTCATTACTTTCCGGACAAACCCTGTAAAGAAAGAGCCATTGGAAAAAAAATACAGTGAGATTAATAGAAAATATCTGGTGAAAAGTTTTTCTTATGTCAGATTAGTAAAAATGGTCCATGAAAAGGTTTCTCAAGTTCGATTACATGATCTGGAAACAACGGACACGCCAAACAGAGTATATGCTATGTTTTTCTTAATCCTAAATTGAATCATTCTACTGACGTGAGGCTGGTTATTGGGATTGTTCCAAGCTCTTCATCTTTACTTCACGCTTATGCAATTTCATTTCGAACCAAATGCTGTGTCTGATTTTTCCCCCTCAGGTTTTCTTTTATTCATTGTACGCAAGGAGTTTCACTTGACCTGAATTTCGGGTTTCACACTTCTTTCGGGAAAATTGTCTTTAAGTAAGTTTCTTTTTCTAATGATCGCAATTGTCACTGATTCTACTCTGACCGGAATTATCACTTATCGCAATTATGGGATATTTGTTCCTGTAGACCTTCTAAGAGGATCGAGCACTTTTGAAGATATTATCTCAATATTTACAAGAATAATTGTAATTAAGGACATGAAAAGAAGATTTACGATATATTTTTCAAAAATTTTGTAAAAGTTGGCTTTTGTCCTAGTCAACATATATATTTTTTTTATCTCACCAGAAGAGCACAAAATAGGATGCAGAAATGCTTTTACCTATTGTCTACGCATGCCGTATAAATAGTGCGTGCCCAATCGTCCTTGCTGGTTGAATTGTTTCATCGTTACGTCATAATCAAGGGAATACCGGGCTCGAATCCCTGTAGGAATACACTGAATCCGGTCCTTCGGAATCTAGTGTAAACCGTATATCCCGTCCTCAGAATGTCATCTCCTTGCTCTAGAAGGCAATGGCTAACTACCTTCGCTTCACTTCGCCCAGGAACTGCATCATTAGCGTGCCTCTCAGTAAACCATCATGGACTCGACATCGTTGCAGTGAACTGGTAAAGGGAAGGAACATAATATATGAAAGGGAAAGATGGGTAATTACGACCATTCGAATTGGACACCCGCAGCCTGCTGAAAACAAAAGTGTTGTTACTAAGTTTATCAATACGTCAAAATATAACCAAAGACCTGTAGTTTCCGAATTTAGCATTTCTCTCTTGTTTTATTTCTTTCATGTAACGAAACCTCTTCTTTTTTTTTTTTAATTCTGAGATTTAAAAAAATGAACTTCAGCAAACCTTTTAGCGTGTTGAGGGATTCTTTATAATCACAATTTTTAATAGATTCATCGATGTAAAGTTTATCCAAAAGTATAGTTCATTTATTTATTCACGAATTAGTTTTAGATGCAGAACATAGAACGTGGGGGGCCATTTTATATTGAAATTTTAATAAAATAAGTAAGAACAACAAAAATAGAAAAAAGATGTACAATGACGTCAACTTGACAAGTATTACTAAGCCATTTTATTTATTTAAGCCCTAAAAGTGCTCTCAGAGGCCACTGTTATTTGGTATATTGTGTAGCTAGCTACCCTGTCTATTTTGTGTAGCTATCTTTGAATTGAAGTTATTCTAAGTGTGTTTGGATAGAAGAGGGCTGCATTTTATGTTGGTCTGAAAAGTACACGACAGTTCTTTTGTGGCATTTGAGTTTCTCATTTCTGTTTAGAGGAAGAGCTCACCACTGACACGGCGAAGACAAGTTGACTTGATGTTTAATATTTTCATTGGGCGGATTGGAAAATGCCCGTAATTGGCAATAGAGAAATAAAATCTAACTTGATATATGCCAACTTTAACTCTTTCAGTCTTCGCAGAATCTTTCGCTAAAAGAAAATAGAATGTGAATCTCGGCAAGTTTCTAATCAATAAAGGTTGTCTGGAGAAGCCACCTCCAGTTTCCGTTATCTGCCTCCTCCTACCAACCCCTACCACAACGTAGTCATGCCGCAACTATTCCCCATATGAATATAAATAAGAAAGCTACCAAGCGTCTGCAGGTAATCTTTCACTGGCTTTGTGAATTAGAGATTTGTGTAGGTATATGTGAGCAGCTAGCGGTGCAGATCTCTTAGGCTTCCATCTCTTTGATTCTCGTGATTAAAAAAAAAAGAAGTAAATATATAATAAATTGTGTCTAGTATTCTTAATGAAAGGGAATAAGGACATTAAAATCAACCAGATAAATTAGTCACTGAATTTTAATTTGAATTTAGTTTCTATTTGATTTGGTGAGGCGCTAGCGAGTCTAAATGTATATCCATATTTAATGTAGGTCTATATCGAATATTGCTTGTACATTTCTACATTATCACCTGTTTTTTAGGACTATACAATGTTAGCTTTTTTCATTTTCTATGAATCTGAGTATACATCTATTTACGAGGGTCGATCGAAAAGTTAGTAGCTTAAGCATGTGTATATCGTTTGTGTTTGATTTCTTTTTACCTCATGATGCGTGATATTTGTGCACGGAGTTTTGTGGCTTTGTCACTTTTGGTGGCTTCTTTTGGGCATCTTTTTGTTTACGTTTTGTTTGTCTGTTACAAAGTGTTCTTAGACGCCACGCTACGTTTGAAAACTCATTAGTTTGAACATTTTCAATGTTTCATGCAGTCGTTAACAAACAACAATTGAATTATAAACTAATTCTTTTTGAGTGCACACGAAAAGTAATGGCGCTGTTAAAACTTTAAGAGATGTTTTATATTTTTCGTTGGGACTATTTTTAACGACAGAGCAGAAAGCGCATTCATATGCCTTATAAGTCTTTACCTCTTAACTCTCTCTACAAAAATGTCTCACCTCATTTATGGTGCCTGAGCCACAGTTGCCTAAAGACCTAAAATTAAAATTTAAAAAAATCATATATGGCGATCGAACGGGACTGAGTCAGTATGATTTTCTCTACGAAATCAAATCAACCAATTGGAGAGTTCGTTTATAACAGCTAAACTAGTAAGTATGACGATGATTAGGCAGTATTGGTGGAATCAGAAGAAGAGCTTCAGTTGATGATGCAGAGTGTTGTAAGAGTGGGAAAAGGAAACAGAATGAAGATAAATATGAAGACTCAAGTGACGGGAGGGAAGTAGGACTGAAAGCTTTGGAAGGAAAGAGAGTATAGTAAGAGAATTCATTGAAGTATTTGGGAAGTATGACGACTTTAAATGGAAGATGTATGGAGCCAATAGTTAATAGGACATCTATAAATAAGGTAGATTGTGGAGAAATGAAAGTACTGATGAGAGCAAATATTAATTGAGCTGAAAAAGGATATTTGCTAAATAATTTATAATATGTAATGTAATGTTATAAATGGCAGCGAAACATGGAGCAATTAAATACAAAGGGGAAAAAAGATAATTGGAAAAGTATAAGATATGATTGTGAACAAACAAAAAATACTGATGGCTAGAATAACACTGATAAAACGAAATTAAATAAAAAATATTGGGGAGAATGTGAAGTGTTAGGAAGCTAATACAAATAATTAGAAAAAGGGAAAAGAGAAGAATCATAGAGGAAATAGCAGAAAGAAAGAGGGAGGAAAAGAGAGGAATGGAAAGAAGATAGGTTGACGTGCTTGATGACATTAAAAACAAAAGCAGCTAGAAACAGATGAAGAAAGACGCGAAGAAAAATTTGGTGAGTCCAGTTGAAACCATCGTAAGACTAAAGAAGAAGAAGAGAAGTGTTAATCCTTTATATTTAGGACACGAACATTTCAAACACTCCTCGTATATTGCAGAACTGCATGTAATCCATCGAATTGTTCTAAAAACAAAAAATGATCTGTATATCAGTGAGCCCCCTCCTTCTCATCCCTTTTTCTCTTTTTGTTTGTCTCTTTGTCCGTGTGTGTGCGACTGTGCATGAAGAGAGAGAGAGAGAGAGAGAGAGAGAGAGAGAGAGAAAGGAAGGAAGAAAGAAAGAAGGAAGGAAGGAAGGAAAGGAGGGAGAAAAGAGTTAAACAGACAATGAAGATTTCATCTACTGACTGATGCTTGCAGTTCGTGCAGAGGAGGCATAATAATTGAGGCAGGTTCTATTGTTAAAAGAGAGCCATTTGCTAAAACGTTTGTCTGTTGTAAAGTTATAAACGTCTTTGTGACGATTCTTCCGCCCTTCTCCCTCAAACCAAAGGGTTTCTCCTTTCAACAAACAAATGTTTCGTTAAGCATGCGTGACGAAACAAATTCCGAGAGTGCTGTTCTTCTTAGCCGTTCTTTTCCATTATTTATTTTATTCTTTCTTTTCTTATTTAAAAAAAGACACTATAATGTTGTAGGGGCTGCCATTACTACGTTTTTTTTATTCTTTTACGATAGCGGAAACTGGAAAAGAAGGGTTGAAGTTAAAATAGGGAAGCCTCAGTTCAATATTACAAATACTGTAGCAGGAGTGCCAGTAACAACGTATATGTGTGGTCTTTGAGGGCACACGCACACACGTGTTGTTTTGTTGTAATTGCAGGACGGTTTAGTGGTAATTGTTCTCCAGTATTCAGTTCACCTGTTTACATGGCCAAAATGATTCTCATTTCACTGTTATCTCGAGTAACATAACACGAATTTCTCTTTCGTTCCCTCTTCGTGCTGAAAACCAACATGACCAGGAGAATATACAAATAAGTTTAGTTTTAGAACAAGTGAACTATAAAAAGAAATACGGAAAATATGTGGCAGCCACTGGACACCCAGCGAGTTAAAATTAAAGAAGAAAAGTGCCAATGAATCAAAGGAACGAGGTTCTTGATGGTGTAGATCAAATTAATATTGGTGTACTCATATTAATTTACATAGGAATTGTTTTTTTCTCGTCTTATATCTCCTAGATTAGTGTAACTTGTTAGAAAAAAGTTATCGAAGAATATCAGTGAATGATACAGGACAAAAGGGAATAAGCGCGAAACTGAACAATGGCGTAAATGTAAATATGATGGACATAAGCGTTAAACTACAAAAGACATAATAGTGACATGTACTAAAATAAACACGTTAGAACAAGCCAGGTGTGTCAGGAATAAGAGTGACATAGGCTTGAAATGAGAAAAACTTCAGAGGAAAATCTAAGAAATAAACAAAACCATAATGAAATGAAACAAATATCCTAAGAATAGCAGTTAAATTTAATGAATTGGTAAGATATTCAGTAAATTCGAAACGAGAAAATAGATTTCTGAAAAAAATATCAACAGACAGAAGGAAACTAGCGTCTCAGGAATAAGGACGACATCAAATAGATACGAATTAAAATAAGCGAACTTCTGAGAAAATACTAGTATATAGCACAAAAAACCACCACGGAACGAAACAAACGTCTTTTAGGAATAACAACGACAGGAATGGGTTACGGAAACTTGAAACGAAACAAGATTTTCAGAAATAACAGTGACACAAATAATCAGTATGTGAAACAATAGGGGAAGAAGGAACAGGCAAACTTGTTATTAAACGAACTTGAATGTAAACATAAGGAGAACAAGAAAAGCAATCGATAGAAACAAGTACAAGAGAAAGAAGAGAAATGTATGAATTGAGACAGGAGTTCAAAAATGTTGTGTTATTTTGTATCTCATTCTTTACGCAACAATTTCAAAATACTAATATTTACATAATTCACCGAAAGGAATCAATCACATATTTTGTTTGTAGATGAAGAATGTAAGTCTCATAATGCTTGAGTGCATTTCCTGCCTTTCATTATTAAAGCTTACTCTCGAAATTTCAACCACATATCGTTGACTATTTTCTTGCCAGGCAACGTCAGAGTGCCTTCTTAGCGATACTGTACTAATAGTTCATCACTTATTCAAGTGTCTGACGTGTGATTTTAACGCTCTTTATAATCTGTGCTCAATTCTTCATTTAGCAAAATATTTCATCATTATGTAGTAATATACTCGTTTCTCAAATATATGCTTTCCATTTCTCTTTCTATCGTAGATTATATTATCCTGATGTCAGCCTTCTAATTCTATAGGTATATACAGGGAATATAACAAATGAAAGTGGCATAACTTTTTTGCTTACCAATGTATATTTTCCAAACTTGTTACACACAACAACTCAGAAACATATATATATATATATTACAAATGAAGGAAACTAACGAACTTGTACTGTGCACGGTTAGTTGCGCGCCAAATGTCAAAAACGGTATTCCATCTCAATCCAAACGTTCTCAAGTATCTGTGGAGTGACGTTGCTTATTGCAAGCAGAATTCTTTCACGCAAGTCATCCAAATCTTGAATCGGAGTAGAATAAACCTGGTCCTTAACAAATCCCGATAAGAAAAAGTCACACACAGTAAAATCTGGTGATTGTGGGGGCCATGTAATGAACTTTGAACCTTTTCAAATCCAATTTGCATTGCAATGATCATCGAGGAAATCTCTGACGACATGAGAAAAATGGCATGGAGCTCTGTGTTGTTGGAGGATGGCTCCGGGTGGAAGTTGGGGCAAGACATATTGCGACACCATAATGTACACGAAAACGTCTCTGAACAAGTTTCACAGACTTCAGTTCTGCCAGCGATAACACGCAAAATATCTTCTGTTGCTCCGTCCAGATGATGACTGGCTAATGGCAGACAAGCGATAAGAGTTTAACAACGGCTTTGTGGCTACAGCGCAATCGTAACTGGCACTTGATGTTTTCCCCTACAGTTCGTGCAATTTTGTGACGTATGGTCGAACTGTGTGTTGGTAGTTGACGACGTTTTCCACTATAGGCGGTTCGACTACGGTTGCGTTCATCTCCCCTAGTATGAAGTTTCGTTTTTAAGAAAAACGCTTTAACATTTCTGTGTGCTCGTAGTTCCGAAATTCTCATTAGAAACCCAAAATAAATATTATAAAGACTATACGCAATTTTTAGACTAGTATTTTACTTTGCTTTAACGTGACGTTAAATTAGAATTATATTGAATACAGATTTCTCAAACTGTTCTTCTAAAAATAAGTATTTTGCGATTCTACTAACAATCCCTGAGGCCCCAAATGTTCTTTGACAGTATTTTTCTAGCCCTAGTAACTCCTGACTTGAAATTTATCGACGAGCAGAAGGACAGGCAATATCTGAGAGGTTTTGCCATCGTCCTGTCGAGTCATTTCCAAGGACACCTTAACCACCACTGTACCCTTAATGGCTGCGCGCCATTTTACAATAGTTTGGTGCACGGAGAAATGAGAAAATTTAAAATTCGGGAAACTTGGGTAAATTTTGTCAGTTACGTCGAAATTTTTTTTTTTTAAGAATGTGATAATATCTTGTTCTGTAGATCTGTGCAGTACATATGGAGAATAGATAAGACAATCAAGATCTCGTTTTCGTACTTCTGAACTGGTATGCGACCATTTTGCTTCAAGGAAACCATGCATATATTCTTATAACTTGCCATTGGGTATGATGAAAAACCGCATCCGTTTATGTCTGTCACCTGCAAATTTTGAGAAATCCAGAATTTTTCAAAAATGGTTATTTTTTTACTCCATATTCGATGTTGAAGCTAATACTATCATATCGTACATTCAGGAAAAGGCAATACGAAATTTTGACTTGCATCGGAAATGTAGGGGAGTGCGTATTGCAGAAAATTCCATTAAAACCTCTGTTTTTTTTTTTTTAATGTAATATTTTCAATATAACGTTAACAAAGTCTGGGATAGTTTCCATTGTCACTATTCTGTATAAAGCTGCACTGATGTTCCTGAAGTGCACAATCTTTGTCGCAAACTCGCAAGTTAAAGTATGATCAGCCTTTTCAATATAGTTATAATCAGCAAACAGCATTACTATTCTTTACAGTTAACTCACAAGATGTCAACTGTATGCAGATTAAGGGCAAACAACAAAAATATAAATGTGTTGCAGCTTTGTACTGAAAAATGTTTCTTGTTTTAACGTGCAAAGGGATAGTGCCCGCACAACTAGTAGTGAATAGTATGTAAGTTGTGGAATAGAATATATGTGACATCGCCGTAAGTTTTGTTTGGGTGTGGAATATAAATCCGTGCTTTGTTATGTCCGTGAACATAGCCAGTAAAGTTGAATTGTTCAGTGATTAGTACGTGAGAATGTCACGATGTAACTGTGTAAATGCCCCCGAGTGTTTCTGTTACACTTGTGGACTGGTGTACACTCCTTCGAAACAAATAAACATTACTCATTTCTTCAAAAGACCTTATCGGGCGTATTTCGGTGTTGAAGATAAAGAGAAAAGATAAAATTAATTGTATGGGCGGTAACAGCACTATGGCTTTTTCGGTGTTGAAGTCGGGGATCAAGATAAGCCATGGGCACAGCACATCGTCTGTACCACATTCACTGTTAATCTAAGTCAATGGTTAACAGGTAAGAGGAAATGTTTAATTTTTGGAATTCCAATGTATTGGATGGTTCCACGAGACCATACAACGAACTGTTATTTCTGTTTGATGAGTAGTGTTAGTGGCATGTACAGAAAGAACAAAGCCTCAGTGAAATACCCAAAAGTTAATTCCGCTATCCGCCCTATCCCTCACAGTCAAAGAGTGCCAATACCAAAACCTCCTGGAAATTTGGAACTAGATGTCTCTTCTGATTCGTGTTGTGACAGCGACGAAAATTTCAGTGATACCCGGACGTTACAGTCACCTCAACAATTTACTCAAAGTGAACTAAATGATTTGGTGAGAGACCTCGATTTACCAGAGCTTCTTGGTTCAAGATTAAAAGAAAAAAATGCTCTCTCCTGGTACGTCTTTATGGTGGTATAGGAACAGAGAAAAGGATTTCTTGCCATATTTTAGCACATTTGAAAATATGGTTTATTGTAACGATGTTGAAGGTCTACTTCGGGATATTGGAATACCTATACAGCACAATCCCTCAGAATGGCGATATTTTGTAGATAGTTCAGTGAGAAGTCTAAAAGCAGTATTGCTGAACAATGGAAACATCATACCTTCCATTCCTTTAGCATACTCGCTATCTTTCAAAGAAACATATGCTAATTTGAAAGTTGTTTTGGAGAAATTAGAATATGCAAGGCATATATGGAATATTTTTGGCGATTCAAAGTTCTGGGTATCCTTCTTAAACTACAATCTTGGTTCACTAAGTACCCATGCTTCTTATGCGAGTGGAACAGCCGGACGAAATCGCTTCACAGGAATGGAAGACAATGGCCAGCAAATTCACAGCTAGTGCCTGGTGAGAAAAATGTAATATATGAACCACTTGTCTTCCCAGATAAAGTGTTATTACCCCTTTCCACATAAAACTAGGTGTGATGAATCAATTTGTTTTGTCCCTACCTACGGTACAGACTGCGATGAATTTGCTTATCTGAAGACTAAATTTCCCAACAAAAGTGAAGCTAAATTACGAGCTGGTGTGTTTGAAGGCCCTCAAATACGATCCCTAATGCAAGACAATAATATAACTGTAACCATGAATGAACATAAAAATCTACTTGGCTTACCTTTAAAAATGTGACAGAAAACTTCCTTGGTAAAAAGAAAGCTCCAAGTTATGAAGAAATTGTGAACGAAATGTTGGAATCATTTAGAAGATAGGATTCAGAATGAGTGTTAAAATTCACGTCCTACACAGCCATCTCGATCACTTTCCCAAAAATTTGGGTAAAATGAGTGAGGAGCAAGGTGAACGTTTTCACAGGGATATGAAAGCAATTAAGTTAAGATACCAAGGTCGTTGTAATGCAGCGATGCTAACAGACTATTGCATGTGCTTAAAGCGAGAATCAATAGATGAATATCGTAGGGCAGCAAAACGTCGCAAAGTTTCCTGTGATAAGGACAAGGAGTGATTGAAAACTTTTTTCATTACAAAAATCCTGTATTCTTATCGGAATAACAATATAACAATTATCGTATATATATATATAGGCCTTGTTTTCCACGTAGTACTTAAACAAGTGTTTGCGTATGGAAGGGACCGTGTTAAATAAACTCCATTCTCAGTTTATCATATGTTACTACAACATTCCCATATGTATGCAGTTGTACAAAATGTGTTTGAATCTTGGTTCCATAACATATATTAAAATTTGTATATATTGCGTTTTTTTTTTACAATTACATGAAAACCTGACGTGGTATGAAGAAACTAATGGCACGTCTGAATTCAGCACATTCAAATTAACCAGAAAAAGGTTTTAAAACGCATGCCAGTGTAATCAGAAAAAAAAAATACAAAACAAGGCATTTTTAATAGGTTCTTTTTGGAGGTAGAGTAGCAGATGACATGTGCCGTGGACGTCATCACAATCCTGCCAACTAAGCACACATCTGCAGTATATGGAACACTGCAAACCTTTCAAAATAGAAACACACTTTTGATATATTCCAGTCTCTGTTTCCTTACCTTCCCCCCCCCCCCCCCTCTCGTTTCAAAAAAAAAAAAAAAGAACAGATCGAGAGAAAGAAAACAGTCCAAACTCATTCATACATACAAAGAACATTCTGCAATATGTTGCTCTTCAGGACGTCACATCTTGCTTGGTTCTCCAAGCAAACCATTCTCCCTTCCTCCACACAAACACAAATATTCTCTCTCTTCACCGCATGAATTAGCATTTGAATTCAAGCTGGAGAGAGTATTATAGAGATCCAAGATTGACGCATACTTTTTAAGGGCGGATGCTTAGCAAAACATTTTAGCTTCTTTCTCCGCAAAAAACATCCGTGCGTGATATATATATATATATATAATATATGATTTTTCTTCTTTTTTATTTTGGTCAGATGTTCACGTATGTTCTACCCTCAAAAAAATCTTGACAGTCTCCCCCTTCTTCTTGCACCAAAGCTCCCCCACACCTTCCTCGCGTAGGTTTCAGGACTGAACATGAGGAATGGGACGTATAGCGCCTGAGATAAGAGCTTTTCCCATTTTCAAAGTCAAAAGACCGATCTGGGCATTTTCTCCCCCCGCTTACAGAAAAAAAAAAGTTTGAAAAAAATCCTTCTCCACACCTACTAGTCTATCTCTGTGTAAAGCATGTATGTGTGTGTGTGAAGTCTTTGGTTACTTTTTTAAAAAAATGGTTAATTATACAGAATATTTACGGATCTTAAAAACATGGTATAAATCGACCCTTGTTGAAGCTTCCAATGCCATGTTAAAAGGCACCAAACACACACACACACACACAGACACCTTTTAAACAAAACATAACAGGAACACTCACATACACACACGTGCGGACCACATATCCCTTTTAAAACAGACCACATTCATGTTAAAAATACCGTAAAGAGTTCGTTCATTTGATTGTGGTGTGAAGGAACACACAAAACAGAACACAAATCAAGTCTTCTATCTCAGGCTGACATCAATGTCTTAGGTTATAGTTAGTTTTGTACTGCTAATAACATAGTAAGTACCTTGTTCTTTGTGACACTTAGTGTAAAATATTGTATACTTTCGTTCAATATACACACACTGTTAAAATTATTCAGGCATTTTCCTGGAAAAAGTCGCACAAACCAGACAATCGACTGCATGGAATTTTCCAGTAACACCATTGACGTAAATGACGAACCTTTCGTATTCCAAGAATATTTCAACAAAGAATTAAAAAAAAACGCTTTTTGTTTTTAAGCCTCTCTGCTACTGCTAAGAATACACCGAATAATATTTTTAGCTTAATAATGGACTAAATAATAATAATAATAATAATAATAATAGCAATCGTGTTACGTTTGATGCAGCAGTTTCCAGGAAAGTGGCTGAAAATTTTTAACCCTGTAGATAAGCAACCACTCTGTGAAAAAAAATAACTTCTTGTATCCTTTTTGTACATATGATTTTAAAATTGTCTTCGGTTTATGCAGAACAGTGTCATGAGCATGTTTTCATGAAGGTAAATTTTGAAAATTTATTGTGGACACATTACGTTTTTTTATACACATCTTCTATATATTTTGTTCACAATATACACTGAAAAAATCAACTTACTCACTTTCGCATCAAACTTTTTCAACTTATAGTGACAAAAGTGACAGATTTAGCGTGTTCTTCGTAGCTCAGTTGATTAAGAGGGCTCCTCGCTCCAACCCCCAATTTTTAACATTTTTGAAAATATTTCAAAAGCTAAGAGTACTATCAAAAATGTAAGTTCGTATCGCACTAGAGCTTACAAATTACTATGAAATACAATGGACAGCCATCTCGAGATCTTGTCCATTGATGGGCGATACGTTTTCAAAGATTATGATGTCATTGTTTAATTGAAGTCTCAGAATCAGTCGACAAGATTTCGAGATCACTGTTCACTGTATTTCATAGTAATTGTAAGTTCTAGCATAAACCTCATAATAGATAGACGTAGCACGCTTCCCCAATTCTGGCTACGCTAAAACCAATGGATTTTTGTTCAGAGCAAGTGATTTTGAGTCCATCCGCTAGGTAGCTCTGCCATAGATGTCATATTCTGCTATGAGCACTATGGCAGAGCTACCTAGCGGATGGACTCCGGCATTTCCCGGCATTTCCTGGTGTGACTGAGGATAATCCGTAGAAAACACATTAATTGTTGTTTTCAATTGTTACAGATATCCAGAAAATACAAAAAAAATAAAAAATACTGAAGTTTTGTAAAGTTACAGATGTTGTTGATTTTGTGGAGGATCATACATTGAAGCGTGCTCAATTATTATGAGTGACTGGATACCTTGTCAACTATGCAAAACATGGTTTCATGTTATATGTGTTGGTGCACAAGAGAAAATATCTTTAGTTTGTGAACGATGTTTGTAATAGCTAGAAAAGCAAACACGTTATCAAATGAAGTTTTTATCTCCTGTAGTGACAGGAAGCACATAAAACCGAGAACTGCGATGGTTATTTGTGAGGACACCTGTTTGTATTGAGTGCAACTTCGTGGAATAAAGTGTAAATAATGGCACTGTTTAGTTTCTGTTCTCGAAATGTGGAGACCAGAAATATTTCATTGGACGGTTTTGATTTGAATTTTAGTTATGTGATATTCAATTCACTATATTTTTTCATTTATAGTGGGAGTGTTAAGTGTAGACCTAGAAACGAGGTAACGGGGCCATCATACATGATCGACATTTGAAAATGTGAGCATTGCAATACAATCGCTCATTGGATGCTGAAAATAAAATGTCATTCAAAGCATCCAAAAGTTGGGTAGCAAAATTCAAGGAAAAGAACAGCATTGTTTTCGGGGAAGTAACATAACAACTTAAGAGAAGTAATCGGATAGGTCAGCAATAGACTGCAGAAACGGCTAATCAACTTGTTGAACGTATTCAACATTCGATTGAAACACATAATCTCAGAGCATAAAAGGTATTTAACATTGATGAATCTAGATTTGAAAAAAATAAGTGTATACTGAATGGAAATTAGCTTCCCGCGATGATCAGAGAATAGCAGCTGTGATCAGGTCAGTAACTGCTACTCTCGTTGTTATATGATTATGCCAGTTATTTCAATGGTTGGCACACTTCGTTCTCCTGTGTATATGATAGTCCGGAATCCGGTGATCAATTCCCCCGCTGGTTTAAACCTCCTGATCTTTCTAACACCAAATCATTCTCCTCTAAAACTACAAACATTCACAAGAGTTGGGCTTGAAACATTTTATGACGAAGTGGTTTGGCCAACAATTAACGAAGTTGATACACCGGACACTCTATTGTTGCTTGATTTGTGGGGATCCAATAAAGATGAAGAGTTTTACACTTGACATAAACCTGCATTCAAAGAGGTTTAAACCACTTGACATAAACCAGGAATCTTACCCCTGAAGTATGCACAGGCATGATTCTGCAGTTAGGTTAATTTTTTTTCTGACTATATAAGATCTTTGTTAAAATTATTCATGGTGGTCAATAATTGGTGGTTAATATTTGGTAAAGGAACAATTTCATCAAGCTTCAATCATTTGCTCACTGCCAGTTTAGAGCTTAACGACCAAAATCAATCATCAAGTATGAGTTCTACAAAAACTATTACGTAATACAGTGTCTATACAAATGTTTAACTCAAGCCGAATTTTCTTTTAAAAATTTAGCTGTCTTTTGCATTCTTTCAGCGTGAGGTTTCGCTTGTTTGTGCTCATTGTGACGCCATTGTGCTTAGAACATGTCCATATAAACTGCCTTCAAGAAACATTCACTTCTCACTCCTCAACTGCTTGCACTCCAGTTTTGATTTTATGTATAGTTAACTGCCTACATGCAAGATTTTTATTACTGTAATCAATGTTTCCCGACTCGATTCTTAGCTTCGTACACTTTGGTTGTCAGTCTACACATAATAATTTCTAGCAGGTATTATTTATTTTATGTTGTTCAGTTTCTCCCATCTCAGCGTTCAGCATCATCTCACCTGGTGGGAGAAATTTTAACGTTGCAAACGGTTTACTTTTTTTCTTAGGAAAACCGTGCCGTTTACTTACTTAGGAAAAACGTGCAAGGGTTCATTCAGCTAGAAGCTGATACATCAACAATTATAATACGAGTTATAGTATGTTCCTTCTTTATATTGTATCAGATTCCCCCAAACCCACCCACCGTACTCTGGTATTAATATTACAAATGAGAAAAACGCTCGACGCGCAACCTGGTGGTAGAATATGTGATTAACAGAAACCATTTCTAATGTAATAATATCATGTGTGTTTGTGGGTACTTCGAGGCAAGTAAACTACAGTTACCCTTTTACTCGTAGAGGGTATGTAACTTTAGCTCCAACAGCAAGGGTGCCGATTTCTCTGTAACTTTGGGGGGGCCCATTCAGATATTTTTTGTTGCCTGATACGGGTCTAAAAAGGTATATATGATACAAATCCAATTAAGATTTTGCCAAATATTGTATATTCATAAAAAAAAAACTCATATAACAGTATACATATAGTCATTATGAAGGCTTCCCCAAGCCCAGCTATTACAAAATGTAACAATGTTTGTATAACGTTAAAAAATTCACTAAAGCATATTATGTTCAAACTAATAAAAGCAAAGTTTCTGCTGTTACTAGAAAATAAACTTTGGAAATAACATAAACTGATGTTAGTCTATGCAGAGGAGTTCTCTTTCTGTCTGGCCCACCCTTCCGCCGCGCTACTGCTTTATTGGACAAATATTGTTTTTCTTCTTTTAATTCTCGGTTTTCGATCTCGACAGGCATGGTTCAAGAAGCTTCTGTCTCACCCACAGTGAGAAAAATATATTTGGACAAGTTGAACAAAGAGGAAAAAACAGGCTTATCACAGGCAAAACGTGGCCTATTTCGAAATCTCTTACCCGTTTATGATAATTTGGATACCTTAGATAGAATACTATAGAAATAACTAGTACTCGATACACCTGTAAGGCAACGAAAGAGTGACTATGTAAATTAATCGCAAAAAACGTATTTGAACAGAAAGAAAGACATGTTTAAGGTGCCCTATTGTGTACAAAAGCACTCTGCTTGGGGTATTGAAGCAATCCACATCGTGTCAGGCATAAAGAAGCATCATGGAGAACAAAGTGAGTTGAACAACATTGGAATTGCTCACTTTAGTTTCAAATTTCGTGCGGAAGGTAAAAGGTACTAAGACATAGCCAAAGCTTGTTGCAAAGCCATGCTCTACTGTTGGATACATTATAAAGAAACATAAAACAGAATAATTATTGGGGATTCGTTCTGGTCAACTAAGGAAACTAACTGCCTGGAATGAAACCTACATTCTTCATTCTGTGAACAAAATTAAAAAAAATAGTGATAAAGATTTGGTTACTTCACTTGTCTAGGATATGCAAGCTAATGTTACAGATGTGTAGATGTGAATAAAAGAAATTGGGATTCAGAAGATGTCTAGCCAGAAACAAAACATATATCAGAAGAAAGCAGAAAGAAGTTCTAATTTTCCAAAAAAAATATAAACATGAGTGCCTGGAATTTCGGAAAAAGTCTTTTTTCTAGGATGAGACGAAGATAAACTTATATTGTAGTGATGGATATCAGGACGTGTGGCGAAAGAAGAATGAAGCTTTCAGAAAGCAGAACATTGCTTCAATTGGTAAAAATATTGGAGGGTGTGTTATGATTTGGGGTTGTGTAATTACTAATGGAGTGGCCAGTATTTATACCCTGAATACACACCCATTTTTTCAATGAATTTTGGATTGTTTCTGGTGTAACCTTAACTTACATATCATAGACGAGTGAAGTAGCCAAATGTTTAGCAGTAATTCTTTGAGTTTTGTTCACAGAATGAAGAATGTAGGATTCATTCCGGTCAGTTAGTTTTCTTGGTTGGCCAGAACTGATTCTATTCCTCAATACTTTACTCTGTTTTATGTTTCTTTATGATGCATCCAACGGTAAAGCATGGCTTTCCAACAAGCTTGGCTAGCCTGACACCGTGTGGATTGCTTCAATACACTACGTAGACTGCTCGTGTGCACGAAAGGACACCTAGAACATTCATTTCGAGAGTAGTATGAGGGTTGTCCAAATACGTTTTTTGCGATGAACTTACGAAGTCCTCACTCTTTCGTTGCCTGTTACCTTACAGATATATCGAGTGGTAGTTAGATCTATAGCATTCTATCTAAGGTATTCAGATTATCATAAAAGGGCAAGATATTTCGAATGATCCGTGTTTTACGTGTAATACAGTCTGTTTTTCCTCTTTGTTAAACTTATCCAAATACTTTTGTTACCCGCTGTATAGAGTTTTCCTATCTATATGTTGTATTAGACACTCAAAATTAAGGTATTAACGGTAAACAATAATTGCATCCAAACAGCAGTATGAGGGATATTTCCAAGTACAAGTCTACTCCTACTGTGTGAGTTCTTCTTGTCGCTTATTTTTCTTGTATATATTTCTTTTCCTTAAATTATGCTTGTATATGATAAAATCACGATGAATGATCCTCGGAACATCAAGATAATTTCATCTCACGGAACGCCAAGATGAGTCATTTTCGACCCATGTATATTTCTCGTATCAAATAAAATACTTGTTCAAAATCAAGGTATTTTAGAGTATGGGTGTATTCATTGTATAGTATTTATTGCATTGTATTGTATTTATTTATTCTATTTTATTTTTTCAAGTAGATATTACAAAATAATGAAAAATACAGAAAAACTAATACATCATATTCACCTTGTAACTATGTTCATGGCTGCACAAAAATAAAGGTACCAAGAGTCTCTTACTTATTTACACATATAAAGTACTACATATAAAACTACCAGAATCAAACTACTTTACTCTCTCACTCTCACATGTAAAGCACACCGTATCTGTTGTATTCTGATTCTTGCAAATGAGCGATTACATTGCTAACTGTTTGCAAAGTACTTCTCTTTACCACTACACAAGCAGCATCGTCCACGTTTCTTCGCTCCTTGATTGAGAAATTATAAAGCGTAGATCTTTTGGAAAGAGACGAGTGATCATTAGAACCGATAACAACTTATTTTAATATAAAATTAAATTTATAAATAGTTACACAAAACGGGTCAAATTGACTCATGCTTGATTTTCTTAAATTATTACACAAGAAATACACAGGTTTAACGTCATTTTCTCCCATAAGATGTTTGGACACGTACATGAAGAAAACACAGAATTTCACTCTTCCATTTAATGACTAATGGACAAAAATAATATTTTGACTGTATGGGTCATTTTTGACCCGATCTTTGCGTTCCGAGGGATAAACGACAGAAAACACGTTTTCATTTTTTCTTTTCTTTTTTTAATTGAGTGGTCTATATCGATGCACGAAACTCCAGAAACAACACAAGCAATGCACGAATTAACTCCTTTACCCAGGAGAGAGTATTATACGTGATGAATTTTATATAAGTACTGTAGCATACGAGTTTCAGGGAGGAATTTATCAATCAAATAGATTTTTCAAAGGGAGATAAGCTTAGTAGAAGAGGAAAACGAATGACCATGTACTATAGAAATAGGAGAACCGACTTCACGTTATCATTTGGGCCCCCCATTAGGGGGACCCAGTTCAACTTTGGGGGGCCAGGGCCCCCAAAGCCCCCCCGGGATCGGCGGCCTTGTCCAACAGCTTTGTAATTCGTGGCATTAGCTCCCAATATAAGCATACATGATTCAGGCACGAATGTGTCTTTTTCTTCTTTCGTGCTTTTTCTACCAAGCAGAAAGAGCTTAGTGTCATTTAGCCCTGAAAGTTTCTGTCTAGAGCATTTGCTATTAGGAGCTAATGCTACAAATTGCAAACTTGTCGGTGCTAAATTCACGGACCCGCATAAACATTCATAAAACCGTTTTAACGGGTTAACTGTAGTTTTCTTACCTCGTAGTGTACTTTTTTTCTTTCTTTCCATATTACCATGCAAATGATATTATCATACAGTAGGAATATTTCTCGTTAATCACAGGTTTTGCTACTACGACTCTTGAGGATTATATGGTCGTATTTCCGTAGGAATTCCAAAGAAATATACAATACAATCCTCATGCGTCGACTAGGTTACGTCTCTAATGTTTTCTATATTTAATACCAGTGTTGCCAGCGCTTTTGACAAAATCTTCATACATTTTATTATTTTCTGAAACGTGTCATTTTAGACATATGTTATACTAACTAGTATTGTCATTCTACAGTGTCACATATTCAATTTTCTCTGTACAATGCTATGAAGTGTAACCGTGTTAATTGTATTACATTCTTAATTTCAAAGAAGTAGTAGTATTACATTCTTTTATAATATTAAGTTAATGAAGAATTACTCTTCAAGAAGAGGGAAATCTAGTTAAACTTTGCCTAAATTGTCGTTTGCGTTTATATAATGAGAAGAGTTGAAAAGTGAAAAGGGGAGTAACGAAAGCAGGAAGCTAAGTTTCTCTTTCAAAGTTTCAAAACCTAGCGAACCAAAGCTAAGTTCAACTTTCCTATTAAGATTCTTGACGATCCAAACCAGGCAAAAGTTTTCTCTTCCGCTGAAACTAAAGTTTATTTTTTCTTTCTTCTAGCAAAAACAGCTGATGCTGCAAACGTCAGTTTCAAGCACGTTCCTCTTAACCCCAGTTTTGCGTCTTCACGCTTTAATTATACCTGTTTTCTTACCTACATTTCTAGTATAGTTTTGCATAGAAATTAAGGAAACTTTATACTAGTTCTAACTTCTAACACTGATAACTAGAAACATGATCATGTGATTGGAAGAGATTTACACTTCTACCAGAGTTAAAACTTTCAACTCTGTCTGGGACATAAATTATTGTGATAAATGTAGTCACCATATTTATCACTAATAGTTCGTCACCCTAGTATTGGGTGTCTCTGATAAGTACTAGATCTATTAGTAAATCTATGGTACTGATAAAACAGACCGCATTGAGTTCAAAAAATGTCTTTAAGTTATCAGAAAATCTAAACCGCTTGGGATTGTGACGAATTTCAATTAAGCTATTGAGAATTGAACCTTAAGTGCGGGCAAGCTTCCATGTTATAATCATTTGTTTACGGTTATGCTTCAATTAGCTGTCAACCAATAACTGACAAGTAAAGTACCCGAAGTGAGGACTCGAGTTGCTCATCAAGTGATACCTTAAATTGAAGCTAGTGACGAGTATATACACCTGTGAAATCCTAGCTGCAGAGCTCCAGAAATAAAAAGGTTATGGCGGGTCAAAGTTCAAATAGAAAGCGAATTGTATTGAAACAAGTCACAACGAAAGGCAGAACAAAAGTCAGAAGGACATGGTTTTGAATTGAAATGTGATTCATGTGAAGGAAAGAGGCACGTACAAAGTACTCCACATTGATACAGTCAATATGTAAGTCGTCAATGAAGGCGTGTGATAAGCAGATACTTTGCTCACAATGAGCACACTTGACAAAAGAGATGTTCTTACATGAGGTCTTGTAACACTCGTCACGTATATTAGAATCAAAACAATAATCCAATGGAGAAATCCAGGGCTCGGGCTCCTCATCCAAGTAGCCGCTTTTGTAAAACGCAAACCTGATCATGTTGCGAAATCGTGAGGCGCTGAATTGGAAGAGAGTGAAGGACTGCATTCGTAAAATATTATCCCGATGCCAGAGATTAATTTCCGAGGAAGCGATAACTGTGTCAGTAATGAACCTGATAAATGATTTATATGGACGGAAGAAGTAAACATCAAGTGGTTGGATGAAACCAGTGCAACCACCAGGAATAAACGTTTGAACAGTGTTATATGATTAGGGCATAATTCATTTGATACGTTATCAGGCAGGGAGAGGGATATCATTCTACACATTACATTAATTGGGAGCAACTTACGACGTCTTACCATCGGGATAATCAGCAAAACATGGACATCACAAGCAGCTAAATTCACTTTCTATTTTAACTTTGACCCGCCATAACCATTTTATTTCTGGAGCTCTGCAGCTAGGATTTCACAGATGTACTATACTCGTCAGTAGCTTCAATTTAAGGTATCACTTGATGAGCAACTCGAGTCCTCACTTCGGGTACTTTACTTGTGAGTGGCTTTGCCCGTCGTCTTTCAGTCGAGGAATCCCTGGTTGGACTCCGGGTGAGATACATTATAGTCAATCGGTTTGGAATTCGCCTTCAAACTTTCGATCTGGTCATTTAGGAAGTCATCTCGATGCAGTAGTAAGCCACCATTGGTTCACCTTACCAGGAGCTTACGAGCCAAGAATGATTCCATAAGCAGTAATCTACACCCAGCAGTAATCATGAGCTGATTAAGATTATGATCACTCGAAGAATTGTCGAGATATTTTTTGTACTGTGGTGGAAGGATTAATTAACAATTCCCTAGTCTCTGTCAAGAACTCTCTGTCAGCAAATAATCACGAACTAACCATCTGCTTCAGTTTTCCAGTCTCTAGTGTGTCGGCGGTGGATGAATAGTAAAGCTCGGGGTTTGTAATCAAAAGGTCCTGGGTTCGATATCCGTTGGGGACACAATGATATGAATTTACTTTAAAATTTAGATCCCGTTATTGGGAGGACATCTATATCCGATGGCAATGGCCAATCATCGTCTGTTCACTAGCGATACCATTTACTAAATCAAGAGTGAAAATATCTAAAAAAAAATGTATTCAAATAATTATCAGATATAAAAAGAAGATAGAAGTGATAAAAATAAAAACTTGTTGGCCTACTTAGTGTACAAGAAAATGTTTTTTTTTTTTTTCTTTCAGAAGTGTGAATTCTACCTCAAAATCAGTTTAACAGCACAACAGCATTACTATGTAGATTACATACACGTCAACAATGATATTGGAATTTTGATTGAAATTGACTTGATGCTAACATACGAATTAATTAGCTCATCTAATTGGAAAATTTCCTAATTACACTATGAAAACGTTATATTCAACATGTGGTACGCGCAGATATGTCAACAAATATGTTTAAGAGAAAATATCGTTTGTTATTACTTAATACCTTGGCTCTCATTGTTCATAGTTTAAAAGGTATTAATTAATATTGCATTTTAAGTATAAACTATTTATCGACTCCAAAAGCTAAAGGATGTAAATACATTAACGAATACAAACAAGTTTGAGGTAAACTTTTACATATAAACGGAAAGTGATGAATTCATTCTTCGTAACTCTATTGTTTAAAACAAGTGGGTCATCACCGAAATGATACGGTTTTTAGTCTCGAACCCGCCAAATCCGTCTCTCTCAGGCTACTAAAACAGCTTACTGATTAGTCATTACACTGTAACTTGTGTAGAAAACGTAAAGACTGAAAGTAATGAATAAAATAAAACGTGTACAAGAAGTGTTCCAAAGTTGGCTCATTTTAATGTATGCAACTGATGTTTTTATGGTATTAAAAACGTGCATTTTTTCTGTAATGTACACTCCGATTTATATAAAATGGCCGATGATAAAATTTCTAAAGTCTAGCAATTTGTATAACATCGCAAACACTGTATCTGTATATTGTTATAGATAGATATAAAATGTACAAATTTTGAATCTCAACACATTTCTCATGAATAATTTTCTTCTGAATATGAGTGTACATTTTCATATAACACACTTCGTTTATGGTTATTAATTTGAAGAGAATTTAGCCTGCAGTATAAACTTTCTACGTAAAGGAAATTCAAGTTGCAATTGGGTCAAAAATAAATTTTTCAGAATCAATTGTTTTTGTATCTTAAATATGCTGAAATGCTGTTGCCAGTATTCTGAAATAATTTATGTGTGTAGTATGTGAAGTGCGAGGAAGAAAGAAGCAGAAAAAAGAGAGAGAGAGAACCAATATATCCAGAAGAGTCTGTCGAGGTTTGTTCAGACGTACAGGAATTACGGAATTTCAGTCGGTGACAAATGGAAAGTGCGAGCTTGACAAGTAACATTCTTTTTTCTTAGATTTGTACTTTCAAACAAGCTTGAACCCAAAGTACAAAGGAGAGAGAGAGAGAGAATAAAGAGGAACTAGGAAAAAAGGGTATTTCGACAAACAAAGACAAGAAACACTTGTCTGAAACACACATGTACATACAGAGAGGTTTAGTAAATACATGAACAAGACGACTGAAGTAATTTGTGTTCCTTGTTGTGTAGAAAAGACATCGACAAAATTACATCAATAGTAGTGGAAAAAGAGAAGGAGTCTTTTAGAAGAGAAGAACAGACTTGGGCTGTCAACAAGAATATTTTGGGATTGTAAAACAGACACACACGGAAAAAATTTCCAGTAAATAATTCAAAAGAACTGATAGTTGCTTTTAAGACCAGTATTTTACCCCACAAACTGCTGGAATTAATTAAATAATAATAATAATAAAGATTGCTAGTAAATTTCTTACTATGCCAAAATGAAACCTGGGGTGTGTATTTTCGAAACTTAATATCTCTTTCTGATTTTATGTTCTTTTTTTTTTTTTAAAAAAAAAGAAAAGACATCGAAAACCTGAAATACGTAGAAATTTTGTTGGCCATAATTGGACTATAGCAGTATGGACTGTAAAAATGCCATATAAACAAATTAACAATATGTGAACGACAAACTTTCCTTCCATCGAACTGTTTTAGCTTTTCTCAAGTAACCAAAGTAAAATTTAGATACAGACACATTACCTGCTAGTACAGGATGTAAACATATTGGTTGCAAAAACTTACTATGATATAGTAGCGACGAAACTTCTGTACCGGTGAAGCTTGGATACGATGTCGTTCAGTGGCCAGCTAGTGAGCCTAAGCTGACATCAAGAACACTCTTGGCTGACAGTCATGCGCAGTGTTACAAATTATTCAGTGTTACGGGAATTTTTGAATATGTCACCTCACCTGCATGCCTCCGATCCACAGCCGAGTGAGTAAATCATCTGATATTTCTTTTTATTCTTTTCACATTTTTTTGCACAAGCTAAACTCGCTTCGCTGCGCGTACGCCCAAGGTCAGCGGCACAGAACTTTCGTCCCTACTGTACGCTTACTACAGAATTTTGCCATAGGCAACTATATGTGAAAATTCTTCTCTAAGCCAGAAGCCAACACAAACAAACAAAAAATGTTATAGCAAATACAAAACAATAAAGTAACAAGATGTTTTGTTTTGTCTAAATTAATCTGTTGCGAGCACACGTAAACAGACTACAACATCATTTATGTTGATGTTGTTATTGTTTTGAGTCTGTTCTTACACTTTATTTTTGGTTCTCTTCTGGTTTAGAAAAGTATTTTAACATAGATCCCTCTGGTGTGCTTAACTGGGGTATCCATTACGTAAATACGAATTACTTGCCTGTATATTATCATTATTCATATTTAAGAAAACATGCGGTATTTCTTAATGTAGCATTGATTATATAGACATTTCTCCCATCTCTTCTGCTGTCGAATTGTCTACACTCAGTTAAATTTACAATCCACGTAAAGAAAGTCGTTTGTTTCACTGGCATGTTTGAATCGATAAAATCCTTCGGTTTGGCCATTCCAATGTAAACTATTTGAAAAGCCCGCTGTTTAAGTCATTGTTAAGTCCAGTCATAGACTTCTATGACAAATAATAACTCAAATAGTACTTTAAAGTCACCAGTTTGTCATCTGCAACCAACATGTATTACTATGTAATGTGTCTGTGTTTGACTTTTTCTTTACGTCATCTGAAGATGCTTAAAGAAGTTAAGCGAAACAGTGTCTCCGTTCAATTACATAATGTTTACATGGTTTGGTTGCAAGTATTTTGCAACGGCAAAGTATGGTTGCAATGCCCACAATACGTGACGTTAAATTTTATATGTTGACCTTGGACACGCATTTAGCACCAATCACACTAGAGCAAACACTTACTACGTGTTCTTTTCTTGCAGCAAGGAATTTTCTTGTTCGTTTCAAAGAACATTTCAAAAGTTTTATATTAAAAGGGGCTTAGTTAGGTGCCATCACAAATTTGTGAAAACATCGGCAAATAAAATGGTTCGAGTAAAACTACCTAACACAGAAAACATATCTATTATAAGAAAAAACATGCAACTATACTGCAAATGGAGAAGAATACCATTTTACATTAACAGGAAGTTTTGGGAAAATGGAATTATTTATAAGACATTCTTCAATTATAAAGCTTTTTGCTTCTTGAATACATTTTAAATATTAGCCTTAAGCGCAGGGGAATAAATGAGAATGCAGTACTTCTTACTTCGTGAGTTTTACGTAAAATAAGAAAAGGAACTGTGTTCTAAATTGAAATGTTTAAACTATCATCGCGCATAGTAGTAATTAATTAAACACAGACTGTCATCTGTGTTTGAAAGTTTGATTCTCCTGTTGTGTAGACGAACTTACTCCCTAGTTTGAGGGAGCGATATCGGCGTGTGGGGCTTACCCCTGGCTCTCTCTCCGACTCGAGGAACTAGTCCTGCCAGGGTTTGAGAATAAATCTTGAATAGTGATGTCCCTCGACGATCACTTCGCTCCAAAAGGGGAATGTCCTTGGATTGACACAAGGACGGCGCAAACCAATAATATTTCTTGTAGCAGAGTGATTTCGGGCACCAGTCAATCAATATATATATATATATACACACAACTTTCTACCCCTGTGAAGTTTGCTTCTCCCCACACCACAAC